>JACTOM010000054.1:318866-382213 GCA_015832385.1 Elymnias hypermnestra
TATTCAAGACTGTCTCAATACCCGATTATTACTTTTTGAACTATTAAAATCGGATATTCCATTCAAAAGATATCATGAAATTAAAATAAGCGCATCGACAGAGAGAGGGGCAGTGCGGAAGAAGGGGGTGCACCATTATGAACTAGGTAGCCGGTCGGCTCCTTACGCAGTGGACGCAAGCGAAATTGAATATTTCGAGATTTTTTTAACACATGTACAGGGAGGCTTTATCATAAGCATACAATTTTTTTCTAATTTAGTGATTCATGGTCGTTTTTCATTTCATTCTCATGTTTATAACTTAAATATCTGTACCTATTTATGTCTACCCGTGCCGGGACGGGCCGCTAGTTTTTAATAACCCTGTTAATATAATAAAATTATGTTATAATCTCACGAAGGACTTTGTATGTTTCTTGAAAAGATTTTCATATTATCTACTCGATAACATTACCCCAACCGGGTGGAGCATGTAGAAAAGAGTCCAGTAGTAATGGTGCAATCATCTAATGAATGCTTCCGGGCAGATAAGCTTCGATTAAATGGTCCCTTTATTGCTGCAGGAAGGCGCGCCCCCTTTATGTCCGCATTGAGATATCAGTTAGATAAACCTACATAATCAAAATCTATTTTTTGTTGGAACATGTTCTATCCTTACATATTATAAAAGAAACCTCCTCAGCGTCTGTTTCGTACGCTTGTTTGTCTGTTACCGATAAACTCACAAGTATTAAACGGAATTTCATTATTTTTTTCACCAATAGATAGAGTTATTTATATGAAATCAGTTTGCCTCCACATAGTTTTAAGAAATATGTTAAAAACGTCCTATTACAAAAAGCATATATATAATATTGAAAATGATTTAAGTGATAAAGGTATTTGAACATGATTCCAGTTACACATGAAAGCTAAACACATTGTAACCTGTAAAAACTATGTTTAAAGGAGTAACCGTTGAGTTTCTTGCTGGTTTCTTTTTAGCGGAATCAATTTTATTAAAAGCGGTAAATTTATTACAAGCGGACAGACTACCGACGATTCAAAAGTACTTTTTGAGGCCTACTTGAATAAAAATATTTTGATTTTGCAAAGGTTAAAGTAAAATATGTCTAAGTTTTGTGTAAAATGGTAGAAGTATAACGATATTTGTCGGAAGTGTCAAAAGAAGTGTAAATACTTAGGAGCTTTCATATATAATCCCTTGGTGAAACCATTAGTTACAAATTTTTTTTTCCAATTTTTAATTACTTTACTTTATTTTACTTTGTATTTTATTTTTATTAATATTTTAGTTATTTCAATGTCTTGTAATTAATTTTATTTAATTTAACTATGACTATACTGGGTAATTACCTGAGAAACAAAGATTATTATTCCAATTCAACACTCACGCCTGTCTACGCAAAAAGATATATTTATATTATATATAAGGTATTTTATAATAATTACTTATATACACAAATAATAACGGGCGGAGGATAACCCCGTCAGGGAGCCCAAACGGCCGGGGGACAGGGCTACAGGCTGAGAAACTGCCGGACTATCCTAGCAGAGACCAGCAACGTCTTCTGCATCCTTGCTGCGAGCGAACTGCCACGGAACCCCAGTCGTCTCAGATGGTGGGTGAGACTGACTGGGATCAGACCATTCGCAGATATTACGATTGGGATGGTTTCAGTGTATCCCACCCCCCATGGCTGTAATCTCGTGCCAGATCCAGAAATTCACTTTTTTAAAATTATTATTATTAAAAAAACACTTATGTAGTAGGGTTCTCCGCCGATATCATCGTTATTCGATTTCCATATGGGTAATGTTGGTGCAATCAAACACATTATTAATTAACTAAGATTATAATGTTGAATCACTTAATGTTCCCTATATTAATTTACACAAATTCATCAATAATAATAGCTAGGAACGCAACAGTTTCAAAAGTCAACCGCACCGGAGGGCCGTCACCTGAGAGATACGCGCTGGACCGCCACTTATTGTCTCTGGCCCACGGCGATAGACAGATGACGCCAGCGTTACACTGACTATTGCACACGGACCATCGATCCACAGACTATTCCACTCCGACAAATATTAGAATGACAAATATTAGACAAGTATTAAAAATCTTTTTTTTATATTACAAATAGTTTTTGTTCCGGTTGTTGTGAGCACATTTCATTTTAAAGTTGAAACATTCTGCAATTATCATTTAGTTTTTTATTGATGGGTTTTGAGGCGTATGAAGTTTGTGTGGTCATCTAGATTAAAATATTAAGAAAACACGTATGGTAGAAACATACGTGTGAACATATTCTGAATAGTCTAAATTTTTTGTGGATGAAACGCGTGATTAGCGACACGAAGATGTGCAGCATTTTTATGCTAATTCTTTGGAAGATTAAGTAGTTTGAATATTTGCAAATAACAAGTGGCATATTAATTTTCCACTCGTCATATAATAATTTAATAAACTACTTTTTCATGAAATATAAAATAAAAATATTTCATAAATTAATCATTTCTAATATTGACAAAAACATGTGTCATGAGTTATTTGTATTAATTTTCGACACTTAATATTTTAATGACAATTAAATTCCTAACATATCTTCCCTTTTTCCTTCCTTCTAAGTCTCGGAATTTAAAGTTTTACATTAGTATAAATATAAACAAGACTAAAAAATTAGTTTGGCATAGAAGTTTCACTTCTGGCATGTGTACTTTGTATGCACGCGCTTTTAATTTTTTACGTTAGTCCATAGGAATCATCAGTTACCAAAAACGGAGTATCATACATTTATATCTACAAAATATCAATTATAGTAGTAAATTATTTCCGGTATAAGACGCTGCGGCGTAGATTCCGAGATAAGGGTTGTATGTATGTAGGTAACAGTTCGCAATTTATCGTCTGCATATCCTTTCAGCGGGTAGATAATGACCGCAGTAAAACGTTTAAGCACGAAATAACTGCTGGTGGAAGCCGTTATTACAATATTATGAATGGCTCGCCTCGCGGCGGCCTTTCGCGCTCCTCGCCCTTTTGTAGCCTCTTTGTATGGCCTACTCCGTATAACCTTCCAATTACTAAATAACGTCTACTGTTGTTCGCGTGATAAATTGTTTTACCTGTAAGTGTTTAGTGTTTAGCTATTGGTGGTATACTATAAGAAAACCTAAACGGAAAAAGACATATATTAACAAACAAATCGTATCGTATTATAAGTTGCAAGATTACTTAGAAGATACAAACGCGTGGGAGTTAACGAATTGCTCTAATTTGAATTAAAATACATTAAACTAATATGACATAGTAATGATGATGGTAACAAAAAAAATACAAAATACCCGACTGAGTTTGTTGTGGGTTCTTCTCGGATCAGGGCGCGAAGTAACCCTCATAACTTTAGATTTGAAGTCGTTCTTGAGTACCATCATCAGACGTATATTAGAATCAGAATTTGGAAAAAATATATAATTTAAAGATTCCAAAGTGCTGTAATATGCCTACTTGAATAAAGATATTTTGAATTGATTTGATTTGAAATTGCTTTTTAATGACTTGACGGCCTCGCTGGTGCAGTGGTGCGAGTACTAGCTTTGCTAGCAAGGCACCGGCTTCGATCCTTGATAAGGGCAAATTTAGAAAATCGTATTTTTCTAATTTATCTGAGTCTGGACTGGTGGGAGGTTTTCGGTCGCTAGTCATTACCCTACCACCAAAGCCTTATTGTTAAACAAAGAGATTTGTGTTCCGGTACGATGCTGTGTAGAAACCATATGAGGTATAATCAGATTAGCGCGCTTCCACCTTAGACTGTATCATCACTCACCATCAGGTGAGCTGAGAAACTGTCAGCAAAAATAAAAACTGGTGTACTCACTATGAAATGCCCTGCCTCTTCAAATTCAAAATAAAGTTAAATCGCATTATCTTATGTTAAACGACAACCTTACGTTAGTTTATATTAATATAGCATTTATTAACCATTCTTTGTCTTATAGGTATGGATACTCATTAAGCTTCGTTAAGCTGTTTTGACATATATATGAACAGACGGACAGAAAGAAATAAGTTGTACAATGGTACATTTAAAGTCAGCGAATATTTATATAATAAAATTTGTCAAAAACTTCAATCGGAACTTTCAATAGTATCTATTAATGTGTATCGCATAAATATCATCATAATCTTAAAAAGTGTTACATTAAAACATTTTCCAGTGAAATCTTCTCAAGTAACATTGGAGAAGTATTTGTTGTCCATTTGTCATGCCTGAAAAAGCTTAGAAGAAGGTTAAAATATGCAGTACAAAATCCATTAAATTACAAGCCTATGAAAAAATTAACCAGTAATAATTCGGTAAATCCTGAAAAGTATATAATTGCTGTAACATCTTAAATTTATGTACGGCAACTTTTATTTTTGATATAATGTTATTAAATCTTACGTTGTACCTTATAGCCGTATATTATAAATGGTAACAAATAAAAATATTGGGATAAAACCGCTTAGAAATTAATAGATAGCGCTCAAAGTTATTTTATGATATAGTAACAGCCTTCTAATCAATATTCACATTGGCTTATTTCACAGGTTAATTTTTTACATGAGCTTGTAGTCTATGTTAAAAACTAGAGTAAAGTTCATCTTGCTATTGTTAAAGTAAACTAAACAAATAATTGAATAGAATGTTTCTATAAATTAAATCTACATATGTAGGAATGTGTTAATTATGTATTAAATACTGTACTGTGTGTTGTTTTATCCTAACAGTTCTCCTTATCTCAAAGAAAAATTGAAGTTTAGGACACGTGAGAGAAGTCTACCAACCTCTCATCACCTTACATTAACAATAATTCTTTTTCGGTGCGATCAGTTCAGTTGTGGAACGATCTTCCTCTTGTAGTGAGGGAAGCACAATCACTGGAAATATTTAAACGACAACTGACTAATTATTATCTCTCACTTTGTAATTCAAGTGACGACATATATCCCCATATTTTAAGTATTGTATATATTTATTTAACTGCCTCATTCGTCTTCGTCTGTCACTTCGTCTAGTGGTTAGGATGTTCGACTACAGACATGAGGTCCTGGGTTCGAGTCCCGGGTCGGGCCAATCAATACTGAGTTTTCTATTTAAGATTTTCTCAATATTTGCCCGAAGTTGGGAAGTTGGTGGTGCGATCCACCCCCGTGCCTCGGAGAGCACGTTAAGCCGTCGGTCCTGCGATCTCTCTCCGGTCGTGTCGGATTCCCGTCACACCGGGCTATGAGAGTGAAGGAATAGAGAGTGCACTTGTGTACTATGCCTGCCAATCCGCAGTGGANCTACCGGAGATCGAACCCGGGACCTCCGCTAGCAAAGCGAATACTCGCACCACTGCGCCAGCAAGGCCGTCAAATGTGGTTTTATGGATCGGGATTTTTAATGTTAGATTCCCCGATGAGCGTAAAATCTTCGAATGCAAGGAATTCTAATCTTGCCTTTAGATATATTGGGGTATTAGGATGAAATAGGACACAATACAGAAGAGAAAGAATATGCATATTCCGGCGATGTTGTATAGGGAGCCACTTGAGCTTTTGACGGAAAGAAGATATATGGTCATATTTACGCAAGCCAAATATGAACCAGATAGCGAGATTTTGTAGTCGCTCAAGCTTATTTAGTAAGTCCTCGGTCAAATTGTGATAACTTGCATCTGCATAATCAAGAATAGGTAAAAGAAGCGAATGCGTCAACATGATTTTAGTAAGAATGGGCAAAAAAGATAGTAACCTCCGCAATGATCTTATTGAACCAAATATCGTGTATAAGTGTTATACAGTGTAAAATTTTGGTGTACAACAAAGAGTAATCTATCTATCTAAATACTAGAGAAAAAAAGCTTATAAATTATATACATACCATGAAACCACAGCACATATATTACAGGACGGTTAGGGGTTGCCTGGCCCCCTTACTAAGAGGATGCGAACAGGCTTTGCTTGAGGCGGCGCGAGTAATTAGCGACGTTTTCCTTCCGTTTTCTGGCTCGTAGTTACTGCGTTCCCTCACAGCTAGTGCCGACAGCTTCCTCGTTATAATATGACGTCTTTACATTTAGGTATAACAAAATATCACCACGCTTTCTTCGATGAAACAAAAGATTTCTAACAAAAAGAACTTCGCTACCAAACACGCTCATTAACCTCTTTTGCTACAACGTATGCAGAAAAACAAGTATTTCCTCTACATACATATAATATTTATAGGAAACAAACTAGCCGAGCTCGGTGCAGTTCCAAAACCCGTGAAAATTTTGATTAAGACCGCTATTTATCGCATCGAAATATGTTTTCAAGAGGATGGATTAATTCTTAAATCCATCTGAAAAATTTCAACTAAGTCAGTCCAGTCACTTAATAGTTCAGTCATATATACTTATAAATATTTATACATACTTATTAACATAAATGTATTTCCGGACAAGAAGAGAGGAAAGAGGAATCTTTTTTCTTCGTGGTGGATTGGATCGGGCTAATATATCTTTAGAGACAAGCCAAGACAGGCTCACTTTGCGCCTGAAATTGGGAAGGGCCGAACTCAAATAATTGGCATAATTCAAGGGAGAAGAAGAAGAAGAATTATAAATATATAAGGACTAGTTGACTAGTTGAGGAGTAGACTGCTTCATTGGTCTAGTGGTTAGCATGTTCGACTACAGACATGAGGTCCTGGGTTCGAGTCCCGGGTCGGGCCAGTTCGAAATCGATATTGAGTTTTCTATTAAGATTTTCTCAATATTTGCCCGAAGTTGGGAAGTTGGCGGTGTGATCCACCCCCGTGCCTCGGAGAGCACGTTAAGCCGTCGGTCCTGCGCCTGATCTCTCTCCGGTCGTGTCGGATTCCCGTCACATCGGACTATGAGAGTGAAGGAATAGAGAGTGCACTTGTGTACTATGCCTGCCAATCCGCATTGGAGCAGCGTGGTGGGTCTATGCTCTAAAAACCCTCTCTCACATGAGCGAGGAGGCCTGTGCCCAGCAGTGGGACGTTAATGGGCTGCTACTTACCTTACCTTACTTAAGGACTAGTTGTTTCCGGCGGTGTCATCCGCGTAATTTTGGTTTTGTAACAGTATGAAGAAATACACCAATATAAATAAAAATAAAGTCAGGCTAACCGAGGTTTTCAAAACTATTCGTCCTATAAACTCGAAATGTTACTTCCTTTTATAATAGAGATCCTCAATAAGAATGAATTTCCCAATATTCCTACGCCATCGGTAAAGCACGAGTATCACCGTAGGAAATAGGTAGTATAATATATTCATATTAAGAAATATTTCAAATAAATTATATATTATATGACACAGAATGTTCAAGTAAAAAGAAGGGATAATAATTTAGTAAAGATTACTTTTTGTATGGGAGCAATTAAACTAGAAAATCGCATCTAGAGTTTATATTGAAATCGTCATAGAAGTTTAAAATTATCTTAAATCGGTCCAATTCATATTCCTACGATATATATATGAGTAATATCGCGAGTGAGTATTTTGTTTGTCAAACGAAGTATTACATATAAATTAGATTTCATGCAACAAAGAATGTTTGCTTTAAAAAAAGATGATATAATTTTGTTAAGAATACTTTTATATGGGAGCAAGACCGGTTAATTTAAAAATCGCTCCTGGTGTTCATATTATAATCGTCATAGGACTTTAAAATGCTTATAAATCGATCCAATCAATGCTCCGGTGGTATATATTCGAGTAAAACTGCAAGAAAAAGCGAGTATTTCGTGTTTGTGAAACGTAATATAACATATAAATTAGATTTCATGCAACAAAGAAGGTTTGAGTTAAAAAAAGATGATATAATTTAGTAAAGAATACTTCTTATATGGGAGCAATCCCGTTTAATTTAAAAACCGCTCCTGGTGTTCATATTCAAATCGTCATAGCACTTTAAATTCCTCATAATCCGTCCAATTCTGATCCGAGCAGCGCACGGGTCGCTGTAATCAAGACGGCTTCAACTGGATTTCATTCCCTACACTCGCTTGGAAGTCTAGTAAATTTCTTGAAGATAAAAGCAGATTACATTTTTCGCTTTACCGCATATTATTTATACAAATTAAATGTCGATAAAGCCGTGATTTTCTTAGGTGTTGGCCTTTTGAATGGTTTAAAATGAACACTACTCGACATGGTGTGTGAATGTGTTGCATTAAAAAAAACTCATTACAGGCGGGAACTGCGGCGCGGACGAGTGGCGTCTTTGAAGGCCTGCGTCGCTACTGCGGTATTATTCCAGATTATGCCGGCTTCCATACAAATGAAATCTCGCTTAAACCACTGCAATTTCGGAACGAGAAAATAAGACTCAAAAGTTGTTTTACTGCACTCGCACTTTCAGGGGAGCCTTTTCAAATTGAGAGTTGGTAAGCTTAGGCGCCTTTACGTCGAATATTAATAGAGTTTGAGGATTGATTAAAATGTTCTCACTTATTTGACATTTTTATTTAGGACTTTTGGTTAAAACAGACGTAGCAATAAAATAGATAGTTTTATGATACTTGTTATTATTCCCATTGGTCGATGGTTTGGGCACGTAGAGAGAATAAATGAAAGGAGACTGACAAAAAGGATTTAAATTTAAGGAGTCATGAGCGAGTAGAAAAGTTGGAACGAAAAGACCAAGGCGAACTTTCCTGGACCAAATCCAGGACATTTTAAATAAGGGCCAGATCGAGAGTACTCTAAACCAACGAACTTGTATAAAAGGTTTGAAGTAGAATTGTGGCAAGTGGTAGGACGTGCTTACCCCTATGGGAATGAAGCGCGAGGCTATGTATGAGATTATCTTAACTTCAGCGCGTGGATATGACCCGGAAACTTATGCATACCATCAAGAAGCAGAAAGTTGAGTATCTCGGCTACGTACTTAGGCACGATAGGTACGGGTTACTCCAATTTATCACGATAGGCAAGGTTGAGGACAAAGTGCGTGCTGCGAAAAAGCGTCTGTCTTGCGAAGGATAGTAATGAATTCAAAAAGTGAACGGCTAATCTTTAAGAAAAATGAAGAGGCACTTTTAGTAGAAGAAGAATCTTTTTTTTTATTCTTTTGTTTTTAAGGGGCTTTTGTATTTTTAATAATACACGCCAGCCCCATCGTAAACTTTTAAACTAACACACAACAAGTTATCAATAAAAAGAAATATAATTACAAACAAAAAAGAGTAATATTCTTTGAGAGAATCATTAGCATATTTATATAACTTAAAAGCCAAATAACTCAAAGGTTCACTTAAGATTGAGTTAAAAGCACCAATATTTCTAAAATTTAAATTTAGTTCATGCGTTAATGTTTCTCTCAAACTTTGATTGCGAACACATGCCTAAGAAGAATCTTTAGCTTTGTAAATGAAAATTATTTGGAATAAAGATAATGAGGGTACAGTGAAGCCGTGTGTAACATCTGGTGTTGGCGAACATAGATCTGCGCGGGGTCGCCCTAACAGGTAGAAATATTTGAATAGACAGCGGCACCCGCGCAGCTATCTCGATTTTTCCATTCGCTGCTCAGATACGACACACGATGGTCATAGGACGTATTTTGCCTCTAGTAGTGAATATTCGAAGCATTTTATTTATAGAGGTTTTCCTCATTCTATAGCTCCGGCATAGTTTAATGTGGTGAGCCAAAAAGGGTCTCACAATTTTACAATAATTTTCTTAGGTTTCACGATTTTTCAGTCATGACCTTTCAGCATATAGATACTCGTAATTATAAAGACGATAAATTGTTTGAACCATCATCCCGATCTTTTTATATAAATGGTGATTAAAGTGTTTTTTTCTTCAGGTTTGCCCGATTTTGATTGAAAAATGGATTGTCAGTTCGGATTTCCTCATATTTCCACTAGGTTGGGACTTACGCGATTGACACAGCCGGTAACAGTTAGTATTATTATTTAAATATTTATTCTGTACACATGTAAATAAAAATATTTTAACCATAAAACTTCGATGAAATACTTTTTTTATTATATTAAAATATATATATTTTTTAGTTCAAATCAAATCAAAATATCTTTATTAAAGTAGGAATATTACAGCACTTTTGAATCGTCAAATTATATTTTTGACGATTCAAAAGTGCTGTAATATGCCTCATAAGTTCAACTCATGCATCATAATTTCAGCTATAATTGGAGTTCTTTGCTTATAGAAAATTTACATTATTACTAGCTGACCCAGTAAACTTCGAACCGCCTCGGAATCGAAAATAAAAGAGCTGAATAATAATTGCAGGATGTTTTAAATTTCAGTAAAAAAGGTGATCAAAACTCAACCAGAACTAAAATAATTCGTAATCAAAAAAACGCGGTCTTGACGCCCAGATTCAATGTCAAATGTCAGGATGTCAAAAACAAATTAAATCGTCAAACATTTGTCATTCAAAACAAAAAAAAAATATATAAAACTTCACTTTAAACTTTAATTTGATTTCTCAACGATTTGATTAAATTTTGAACCACGGGACATTAAGTGAACATGAATTATTTGACAAATAGGAATAGTTTCTAAAGGAAAGGAATTGTTGTTTTTAATATATACTATGCATGTTTTTCGTATTAACTCAACTTTTAAACACTCCATGGATTTCCACAAAAAATTCAAAACCAAAATCAGCCAAATTAGTCTACACGTTCTCGGGTTTTAGTGAGACTAACACACTGTATTTCTATAGCTTTATCTCATACATTCTAATTTATTAAAGCTATTAGATGTGGACGCCAGGAGATAAGATATTTAAGGTAGGTAGTACTCTATATTCTTAAAACATGCATGGTGCATGGTTTATACGATATATTGAAATTAAATTTAGGGAGAATCGTAGACTATTCTATAAATATTTGATGTTGTGCATTTCTATTAACTGCCAATAGTAATGTAGAATTTGGTTACAAAGTTTATCTATTTTACTGGACCTAGTTATGAATATTTCCTTAGTACTTCAATTTATACAAGGTGTTATGATACCGCTTCCGAAAACGAAGAGAGACGATAGTACTAATGTAGTAAGCTGCCGCGCCCAGCCATTGAACGCACGGGTCTACGCACTTTCGGTCAATTTAGTCGTTTTTTGTACACGCACACAGGCAGCGGCCACGTGCGGTCTTGGACCCGAACGTAGTTGTGTTTAATTGTAGGTTTTTTTAGTAATGTATTTTTATGGAACTTTCGTTTCATTTAGCTATACTAACATGAGGAAGCGTAAATAATGCTAATGAAACGTTTTAAAATATGATAAATTTTTTCAGGATCGATTTTTTTCCCGTTCCATCTTCAAATATGTCATTTAGACCATCTGTCGAATAAATTTTCCTATTGGGGTTCCCGGGGAAGATTTGTCTCTCTCTCTCTCGAGCGAGATGAGATGGGAGGTCCTGTCTATAATAGTTTTATTTTTATTTCTATGTTATAGATGGTACAAAAATTCGACTAACTCTGGTTAATCAGATTTTACAGAGATATATATATATATATATTAGTTATATAAGTTGAAAGTTTTCATTTATAATTGCTATATGTGAAGAAGAAGACTGATAATTATCACACCTGTATCAAAATTTCGTACTTTCGACGCTATTTTGAGTGACGAAAGTGCCACATTACTTTGTAATTAAATAAATGCGTAATTTAGTGCGCATGCCCCAAATTTTCAACATATGCGCGCTTATATTTTTTTGGAGAAAGTCCTGTTAAGATTTAACGACGACCAAAGGCCTTCCCCTTATGTAAATGCGAAAAGAAAAAAAATTTAAATCTTTATATAAATCATATATAGATATTTATATTATTTAAATCGTTTGCATAAAGCGACGAGATAAAATAAATTAATAGTGCGAGCGTACAAAGTACACATGTCAGAAGTGAAACTGATTTCTTAGAGGGAGGGAAAAAGGTAGGTATGTTAGGAATTTAATGAATTTAATTATCATTAAACTATTAAAAGTGTCGTAAATTAATATAAATAATTTATTGAAATCTCAAATGACGAATTGTAAATAAAAATGCAACTATATTTTGTCAAAATTAGAAATTATTAATTAAATTTTGTTTTTTAATTATGAAACGACGAGTGCAAAATTAAAATGTCACATGTTAATGGTAAATATTAAAATTACCTAACCTTCAAACAAATTAGCATAAAAAAACACTGAATATCTTCGTGAAGATTATCAACGTTTCATCCGTAAAAATTTTATCAGCATTACAAACTGCTATAAGTAGTAAGTAAGTAGCAGCCCTTTTAACGTCCCACTGCTGGGCACAGGCCTCCTCACTCCGAGGAGCGAGGGTTTTTAGAGCATAGACCCACCACGCTGCTCCACTGCGGATTGGCAGGCATAGTACACAAGTGAGCTTTCTATTCCTTTACTCTCATAGTCCGACGGGAATCCGACATGACCGGAGAGAGATCAGGCGCAGGACCGGTGGCTTAACGTACTCTCCGAGGCACGGGGGTGGATCACACCGCCAACTTCGCATTACAAACTGCTATATTTAATATATATTAGTAACGATATACGTGAATATATTCGCCAGAAACGTTAGGTGACATATTTCGTGTAATTATTCTAACAATTCTGGCAAATATACTCTGCCAGCTAGCAATAAGCGACTCCTATTTTATTCAAAGTATTCAAAGGCTTTATTACGGTGTACACCTCGCAGAAACGTAAAGGTGAAATATCGATGCGTTGTTAGCGGTAGCTCCGACTCGTATAGATGCAGATGAGCTAACTATTTGTCTTGCCTAATTGCTCAGAGTTGATTAAACTGTAAAACACTACGCGATTTATGAGTTGAACGTACAATTCTTTACGTTTTTAAATTCCTGCTATTATTCTAGCTTTGAGGCACAATGACCTAGTGGTGGGATGCGTTGATTTTAGTTCAAAGTAGTCGCTATTTAATCTTCAGCAGGTACCATTGAGTTTAGCGTTATAAAAAAAAAACTTACGTACATGATTGTACTTTCTAATCTATCATTGTGCTTTTTTGTGAATGAAACAAGAGCAATTCTGGAGTACGTATAGCCTGTCAATTTATAGTGAAGCCGTGTGGTTGGTCGACGCTCTATAAATCCTCTCTCCTAAGAGGGAGTCTTGTGCCCATTAGTGGGACGGTAATAGCTACGGTGGCCACTCTTCTGGCGGGTTACCCCACTTGAGAACTGCGGGCGGAGGTTCTAGCAGCCACCTAGCGGTGCAGGGCGGCGGCAAGTAACGACAGGGCACCAACTGATGCCAATGATGTTGGGAGGATTAGGTCTTTAGCAGAGAGATCTCTGATCCAAAGATGGCGTGAGGACCAGAAATCTCCAAGGTTACGGTGGGACTGATTCGTCCACACCTAGAGAGTTGGTGTTCTAAAATGCAGGAATCGCTTTCTCACAGCCTGGTGCAGGGGCTGACCAGAAATGGTTGCTTCGGCAAGTACCTGCATCAGATTGTTCGCTGAGAGGAAACGCCCGCCTGCCATGAGTGTGATGCACTTATTGTTCGGCGCAGGACACTATGGTAGAATGCCCGGCGTGGGGTCCCCAGCGGCATCTTTGACCTCGTTGGTGGAAGGGGACCTTCGTTTGGGGGTATAATTGGCGCAATGCTCACTAACGAAAGAGAGTGAAGGGCAGTGGCTTCGATCTGTGAATCTGTTATCTCGCTGAAAGAGGCACGTGAGAGGCACTCTATAGACGCTCCTCATCTCCGGCGCAGGATGTTGGGAGCTAGGAGGCGTAGATATGCGCGTCTCCTACCCCTTTCCTAAGTTTCTCAATGGAAATATCCCGGATTAACAGCGTAGATTTGGTCAACCGATCCTCCGGTGGTGCTCTGGTGGTGGTGTTCTGGATTACTGCCAGCGAATCCCACACCCCCGTTTAGATGTTGTCTGAACGGGCTGCGTAAAGTGATTACCCAGTGTAGAAAAAAAATGGACGGAAATAGCGCCATGTCATGTTACGACGAAATCGAGGGTGCAGTACTCGCTTGTCAAGCAGAGACTAGACTAGGCTTCGGTTGTGGCTAGTTAGCACTCTATCAGCACTGACGTATCGCCGCGTTCCGGTAGAGAGGTACAATTGCCTCTTACCAGATAAACCCGTTTCCATATTGGACTATCAGGTGTGATTACGGACTATGATAATATATTTTTGATTATAGTCTTGACAATAGAACCTCAATGTAGTTCAAACTTATGGTTTAACTTAATTATGGTCGAATTTTGACCATTGTGTGGTCAAAAGAGTTTCCTAAGCCTAAATGTGTGACGAATATTTTAACGAATGTGATATTAATGACAAGTTAGTTTTGGTTGAATATTCTTTAAATGTTTGTAGAAGGGCGATACACAGTGATTAGGGCAGATAAATGACCGACATTACTTGTAATGAATGTTTAGGTGGTCGTAATCGCATCGCGTAAAGTGTCGGCGCCATTACCTCACAGCTGCTGTTGCGATATTGCTTGAAGCGCCGCTTGCCGCTTTGGCTTTGATTTATACTTTCGCAAGACATTTTACTTGTCTATTTTTGAAGCGAACACTTCCTTAGGGGTACTGTGCACTTGATTTTATAGATATGGAATGAGATTGAGCCGTTACGCTCGCCTGTGTAACACTTGTTCGAGTAAAAGCGCGAGAGGCAGTATACGTCAATGCTATATGATAATCCATTATCTTATAAATAAAATTCTATGCTCTTCCGAAACGGCTTGACTGATTTTTATGAAATTTTAATTGCTTATTCAGAAAGTTAGAGAATTAGCTACTATCTATTTTTCACATTCCTAAGTGGTGAGCGTTGTCAACCCCTAACATTTTTTTCACAATAACCTGTTCAAAATACATACAACCCAAAATTTTCATCCTTCTAACACCAAAATGTGGCAAAACAACGTATACTGGGTCAGCTAGTTAAATATAATATTATTGATGGCACATTCAGTATAATTTATATGCAATTGAGATTCTTTATATTATAAAGGTAGTCATAATATACAGAGACTGGATCGATGTATAATATATTAGGAAAGAAAATGTGATAAATACTTGAGACTAACTTATTTCTATAATATTAGAAAAGAGATTTATTTGTAATACTTTATTGTTTCAGAACTTCCCTATACACAACAATTGACACTCTGTTCGACTCAGGATTCATTATTTTACCTTTTATCCGGCCAGAAATGTATGTTATCTTCTTATGTATAATACATAAAAATCTCTCTGTGCATACATATTGATGATTTTTTTTAGTTTGGTAGTTCTATTTCCATTTTAAATTAACTTACATCGACTTTAAATGTCATATTAGTTTTATATTTTAACAGATGATGTTGCGCGGGTCAGCTTGTTATTTACATCATCCTATAAGTAGTAATATAATATTTGGGACTGCCTCATTGGTTTAGTGGTTAGCATGTTCGACTACAGATATGAAGTCCTGGGTTCGAGTCCCGGGACGGCCCAATTAGTAACAGATATTGAGTTTTCTATTAAGATTTTCTCAATATTTTTCCCTGAATTTGGGAATTTGGCGGTGTGATCCATCCCTGTGCCTCGGAGAGCTCCTTAAGCCGTCGCTCATGGTGGGGCTACGCTCTAAAAACCCTCTCCCATATGTGTGAGGAAGTCTGTGTCCAGCAGTGGGACTTTTATGGACTGCTACTATTTAGTGATACGTGAAATATTATTTATGTATAAATAAATTAAAGAACTACTGTTATAATGTCATTGCATTGATGGGCCTGTTATCCATTGATGTCAATCGAAGCCTCCCGTTTGATGAGTCGTCAAAATTACTTCCTGTGTTGTTAAGTGCAGGAAATTGTGACTCCTCCATCGACACACCTATTAAATGGGATCTCGTCTGTGTTGTATACACACCCCTCTAATTCTAAATTAGTCAAAAATGATTGATAGAAACAGGTGTTAGTTTGCGTGAAATAATTAAATATTATTGAAGTGAATCTCCTTTAGGCGCATGAGCGTAAAAGTTTTACGGAGAAACGCGTGATTAGATGATGAAACGAAGATGTGCAGCGTTTTATGCTAATTCGTTTCCTTTCATAAATTCTCTTTTCTAAATTTCAAATAAAAAACAAATATATAATTTCTAATATTGACAAAAATCTGGTGCATTTTTATTTACAATTCGTCATTTGAGATATCAATGAATTATTGTATTAATTATCGGCACTTTTAATATTTTAATGACAATTAAAATCGTTACATTCCTAAAATGTCTTCCCTTTTGCCTCCCTTTAAGTCTTTGAAATCTAAAGTTTTAGATTCTGACTTCTGTACTTTATACGCACTTATAATTTTTCTATGAAAGGAATCGTTTCCTTTAGCTGTACTAACACGATGGAGCGTAAATGATGCTAATGAAACGTTTAAAAAATATGAATTTTTTAAATCAATATTGATTTTTCTTCCGTCCCATCGTCAAATATGTCTACAACTTGTATAGTTAATTTGTTTTAAGTGTTTCCGTTGTTTTTGTTGGTTAATAATGAATTTCGGACTTGTCTTCTTTTAGTAGAGAATATTTAATACGAGGAGGAAGATTTAAAAGCACTAATCGCCGTGACGGTTGATTTTCGTCGCAGAGATGCAGCCGTCCGTCATCAAAGTTTGGGAATTGTGGCCATCTGTCGCCGCTCCTCATCCAGATTACAGGAACTTCGTTTAATCGTTTTATTAATACGCGGATCGTTTACTGTTTTAACTGTAGAATTTTAACCTATTTCCTGTATTAACACCGTTTTTTATTAAATCTAGGCGGTACAAGGAGTTTGAACTCATTTAAAAATATACAAAGGTGGTTTAACGCTCAGACGTGCGTCATAAAAGACTTTTATCGAATGAGTTAAGCGTTTAAAATTGTTTAATGTATGGTTTTTTTTTTTAAATAGGCAAATTTGTTGAGTAAGATACAAGTTGAGTTCGAACTGCCAAGATGTTACAGCTGTCACATTATAGAGTAGTATAAAAAGAAGTTTCTTCCGCCGTCTGTTCTCTTAGATCTTTGAAAGTATTCAACGTTATGACGCCGACTCCGAAAATAATAACAATTGTAACTACCTTATATTATCGTAATTGTAGTGTATGTGATTGTAGAAATATTAACATATTTTATTTATTGAATATTAATAAACACAATTATCTGTATAATACGACAAATATATTATGACTCATATCATACATTGTACATGCAGTAACACTATAAAAGACACTATTTTCAGTGCACTGCGTTTGTTTTCCACGTCAAACACTCATGTGTTCAACAAGTGCAAAGCCTTACAGAGCAAGTTATAGATCATCTCTCCTATAATTGTATCCGTGGCCACCCACAGGCACGATCTTTTTCAATGTAGCGAAAGCTTTCGACAAGATATGGCACGCCGACTTATTACATAAGCTTTTCCATCTAGGCGTCTCAGATAGATTCGTATTTTTAATACGAGACCATCTCATATCTATCTTACCAATCGAAGCTTTCGTTACTGCGTCGAGGGCAATCTGTCCTCCTGCCGCTCAATTCAGGCCGGAATCCCCCAGGGATCCGCACTGTTCCCGTTACTCTTCTCGTTGTATGCCAGTGACATGCCCAGAACGCCTCATGTTCATCTAAATCAGTTCGCGGACGACACCAAGCTGTACACTTCCTCGTACTCGCTCACGCACATCTCCGCTCGTCTCCAAAAAGCGGTCAATAGCCTAGGAGATTGGTTCCGTAAATAGAGAATTGAGGTTACTGCTGAGAAAAGCAAAGCTTTGCTCTTCATCGGTGCTAAAATACGCCGATCTCTTGGCGACAAAAAGCCAAATATCTAGGAGTTACTCTAGATGCATGCATGCACTTCACCGAACACTTTCGCAACCTCCGTGGCAGGGCAGCTTATGTGTTAGGTCGTCTTTATCCTAAGAGCTGCAAGAAAATTAAATTGTCACTTCGCCACAAGGTGGCAATTTACAAATCCTGCATCCGCCCCATATTCTCTTATGCAAGCCCAGCAGTGGGACGTTAATGGGCTGCTACTTACCTTTACATACTAATTAGTCAGCAATAAAACGTGACTTCGGCTCGTGTGATACAATGGGTTGCAATGCCATACTTTCCTTCCGTGATGCGTATACAATTTTCTTATCAGACCAGGATCCAATGTTCGATGGAAATGTAAAAAACACTAAACAAACCAGCAAAAAGTTGTTTACTCATTTATTTATAACAGCTTTCAA
Organism: Elymnias hypermnestra; assembly: GCA_015832385.1. Classification (NCBI taxonomy): domain Eukaryota; kingdom Metazoa; phylum Arthropoda; class Insecta; order Lepidoptera; family Nymphalidae; genus Elymnias; species Elymnias hypermnestra. The sequence goes on from JACTOM010000054.1 coordinate 337,182, forward strand.
ACACAAACTATATTCAAGCATATGCAATAAAAATACATTAAATCTGTAAAACTTATGAAAATATTTGAAATAAAATGAATTCTTATGAATCGAAAGCAAAAATGAACGAAGATGACATAATTAATAATGTTGACTTATAAAAGAAACACGACTTTAACCATACGCCGAAAAATTGAAGCATTTATTACATTCAATAAATAACATTAATTACAAGTGAAACTTTGTCTTAGTGTTAAAAATTATAATTACTTTTAAAATAAATTATTTTATATTGCTTTTGTCTGTTATACTCATTTATTATAACTTCAAATAAATTACCACAATAATATCATAATAATATTGATAATGTGGGGACATTACCAATAATTGTTATAAAAAGTAGGAGAAGAAAAAAAATACACATAAAATAATATCCATTTAGATTTACTTATTGGAACTTAGAATAGTATATACAGAATACTAGCTGAACCTGCGACTTCAACTGCATGGAACGTTTCTTGGGTAGCATTTTCATTAATTTAGGCAAATTCTTTTACAAATAAGAAACATACGTATGACACCCTGGACTGGAAAATACGTGGAATTTCGTAAAATCCGTTCTTAGCTGACCTCTACTCGGCAACAGGAATATTCCTACCAAAATTTCAAGTCTCTACGCCTTATGGTTCCAGAGATATAGTGATGAGTCAATAGATACCTATCTCGTTTATATATATACGTAGATATAGAGTTGTAGAAGATATATAGATATATGCATGCACTATTACGCAGTTATTTAATTGGGGGTGCGGGGGGAGGGGTGTGGCACTTTCTACCCTGAAAGTAGTTTGAAAAAGAGAATCGATCGAGGTTTAAAAAAAACGATATATTTTCAAACTCTAATTATCACTTCATCTGATGTAAAAACTATATTAATATTTATCGTCTTTTCTAAGAGCGTTAAGTGCTAGTGTAGAAACTTATGCAAAGTTATTGGCAAACAAGTGCTAAATATTCAAGACTGGTTCATAGCAGGCGGCTGCGTCGCTCTTCAGGTAGCCTTGGTGACGTCCAGTTATTAAGGTCCGTAAATAATACCAAGTAAGCTGTCTCGTTTTATTTACAGAAGTTACGTGTTTAACTTCTTTGGAAATGTAAAATATTTATATGTTACATTACCCTTTGTTAAAAAGTTTTTTGAAGAGAAAGATTATTAAGACGCACAGTTCAATGCATATTGACAATTGTATGCACAAATATAGAATACGCTACGCTTGTCCGAAAAAAAATTTTTCCCAATAAAGGAAAAAAAATGAATAAACTGTCCGACGTAAATCGAGTTAAATACTGTCGCTTGCCCCACCCCGCATGTTAATTTTTTGCGTAGATTGCCTCGCGGGTCGAATGACGCTAAGTAGCTCTTGAGACTTAAATGTTCATGAGACAATACCAAATGTTATGATCTTCATGTTTGCTAATGGTTAAACTATACAATGTTATCTTTTCTTTATTAAATTAAGACTCTGGTGTAGCGTATTGTATTTATATGCTCATATCTTAAAAATCAAAACTTACCTCAACAGTTTTCAATGTTATTCACATCATTTATATAATCAAAAACACAAGTAATAACAAGCAAAGGCTCACAGTATATAAAATACTACAAAAAACTTAACTTCCTTTGACGCGACACACGCACCATTAGTAACGGTCACTTTGTATCTTTTGTTTTTTTTATAGACTGGTGCTATGCCTACGCATATTTTGGTACAAATACATTACCAAGAAGCGAAATAGATAATACACATTATGATTGATTGCTGATTGCCCGAGATGAGACAGGACTATCGCATCTGTCAACCAGTAGTTGACGCGGACATGTATTTCGCATGGCTTTCAGTTTCACAACAGATAAGAACTATCATGTACTACTTTGGCAAAATCATATTTAGACGAACCCCAACCCTATTGAAAAAATAACAAATTAATCAAAATTACTTAACACCCACTAGTCATATGTAAGAAACTAATCTTTTAAATATAAATCAAATCTTTACATATATTTCCATTATTATTCAAAAAATCGTTAGCAAAACTGTACAATCGAATATATCATTTACAAATAAGACATAGGTACGAAATTAGGGATAGAAACAAAATAAAAGTTTGGCTTAGCTTAAAAAGTGCTTCTGTGCTTTTCGGTAAAGCAAAACATCGTGAACAATCCTGTTTATTCCGGGATTAATTCTGGGGTACATATAGCCTGTCAACACGCAGTGGGGCAGCGTGGTGGTTTAATGTCCTAACTACCCTCTCTTATATAAGTGAGGAGACCCAAATAGATGCTACTTACCTTAGTTTGTTTGTGGATACGAGTTTAATAGGTGCTCGTTTAATAGATGCATTATTAATGCTTCGATGCTGCCCCGGGTTTGATACCCAGTAGGGCGAATTCAGAAAATTGCATTTTTTGATATGTTTGTCTAGTTTGATGGAATTGGATTTGGATTGGATAGGCTTCGGGCGTGGTTTGCTAACATCTTACCGGCAAAGATGTAAAAAAAGGTAAGTAGCAGCCCACTAACGTCCCACTGCTGGGCACAGGCCTCCTCGCTCACAGGAGAGATAAGAGCAAAGACCCAAACATAAGTGCACTCTTTATTCCTTCACTCTCACAGACTGATGTGACTGGAATCCGACATGATCGCAGAAAGATCAGGCGCAGGATCGCCGACTTAACGTGCTCTCCCAGACACGGGGGTGGATCAAACCACCAACTTCCCAACTTCGGGCAAATATTGAGAAAATCTTAATAGAAACTCAATATCCATTTTTGAATAACCCCAACCCAGGACCTAATGCTTTTTACCAGGTTAGAGCGCTTTTATCGAAGACTGTATCATCGCTTACCATTAGGTGTGATCACAGTCAATCGTTAATCTGTCAGTAATAATATCAATGTCCGGTATAACTTCTGATTGGGTTCAACATAAAGACTTGTCTGGTTCAAGCAAATTTGATACGTAAAATTTTACGTGACCACTTTCCAAGCGTCGCTTTCGTGAGGCGATTGCATATGAACACGCTGAGTACCCTTATCGCTTATACGCAATCGTATTATGTAAATATAAGTTCAGACTTTGAATATCTTCGATGTTATAATTCCAGCTTTTGAATTTTCCATACTAATTCAATTTCTTCTAATATGTCTATCCATATGTATATAAGAGATATCCAGGTATCTATTGACTCTTTACGTTTACCCTCGAACTATAAGGCGTAGAGACTTGAAATTTGGTGGGAATATTCATTTTACCGAGTAGAGGTCAGCTAAGAACGGATATTGCGAAATTCCACCCTCAAAGGGCAGTACGGGTGTTCGCGCCATCTGGGGCTAAGCATTGGTACTTCGGAAGCGGCGTACTCGCGCCATCTCCAAGTTTTCCGAGGTATTAATGCACTGGTTATCGGGAGGCGTGCGTATACGACACGAGAGGGCGCCTCCGCACCGCTCCATGAGCATAGAGCAATATACTCTGTAGATTATCTGTAGTCGTAAGAAGTCGATAACTTGTGGTCAACCTCGAGGCGTGGCCTCGTGGGTTTTTGCCTTGTTTTGTCGGGAAAGTGTGGTAATTTGAAAGTGTTTGGTATCGTGTTGTCGATGGCAGTCGTCGCTTTTCGAAGCCCTATCGTAGCCCTACGACAAAGTGCGGCGGGCAGAGCGCGGCTAGTTTATTTCCGCCCACGCGGAGGCCGCAGTTGGACTTTCCTGTGTGTTTAGAGTGGAACAGAAGACCAACATCGCTGACGGCTGCTTTGGACGCTTTGGCAGGTTACAGACACACTTACAATTCTACACACATACAAAATATACATCCACGTGATCATTCATCTGCCAGGGCTCGTCGCCGTTGATCGGCGCCGGGAGACCAGGTAGGTGCAAAATCATTCACATCTGTTCGACCCCTGTGGAATCTCTCGTGTATTTTCTTCTCCCGCCGTCTGCAGTGATCGAGCCTACCTTCACCACTATGGAGCCTGGTGATCCTTGGTAGCCTCCTTCGATAGGTTCACGGACGGCGTGAACAACGGGTATGGTACTTATTTGTAAAAAAAATTGCCTAAATTAATGAAAATGTTACCAAAAATACATTCCACGTAGATGCAGTCGCGGGTTCAGCTAGTATATATGAGTTAGTAAGCGACATATCATTCACTCTCTGAAAGTTTAGGTACGATTCACTTGGAATTTGGCATTAATTCCTTTCGCAACTAGATCACATGCTCACTAAAAACGAGTTTTCCCATAGTCCCACGGGATATTTGCTCGATAGACTTGAAATTTACTATACATATTATGACTTTTGCGAAAGCGACTCTAACATCGGGTTTCTTCAAATCCTTATAGGATCAGGAACTACGCGGGTAACATCGCGTTGAATACAATATATATTTTCAAAATAAATGAAATTGGATTGTCTCTTTGTAACGAACAGCTTTTCACTAAATCCATACGAAAGTGTAATTTTTATATATCTGTTTGATAGTTTCGGCTTATCTTTTAAAGGGTTGGATCGATTTTGACGTGACTTTCACTGTCACATAGCTGCCGTAACTTATAAATTTATTATATAAATTCATATGCATTTGGTGAATAGAATTCTTTACTCAAGTTGATTTTACATTACAAACACGCATTACAATTTTATTTATTTTCATATTTTAACTTATTATAAAAACTCCAAGTCAGATTAACTAACAACTTTTATTATCTCCACTATTTAAATATACACAACTTGCACTATACTAATAATTACTTCACTATTTTAATTTATACTATTTAGCACTACTTCTCTTAAAACAACTACTCCACGGAACACAGCTCGAAAGACTTTACTCATACAATTATTCCGCTTGTTAAAATTACCTCGTATTGCATAACATTTTGTAATAGCTTTCATGTAACATCCTTAATAAAATACTTTATTATTAATCCACTCACATTCAAATGCATGTATTCATACTTGTAGCGGATGACAATTGATATAAATACAGGTTTTTTTTTATATCAAATGAAACTAACTTATAATTGTATTTACGAAAAGTGTACGTTGTAAAGTACCTTTCTATGTAAAAAGTTTAAAAAGTTCATGCCAGAAAGTGTACGAACTGACTTTCATTTCTGAAGTGAAACTTCTTATGGCATGGTAGAGAAAACTTTTTTACGCGTTACACCAAGTACGTATGTTTAAGTGTTTGTTTGTTTTAACTTAACTCAGTTACACTTTACTTATATAAAAATACGACACAATACTTATATATAAGTAGAGCTTGAAGCAACATTACACAGAATTTAACAATATTAAATTATACAGCAAAAAAAGTGAAATACACAGTTTTAACACAAGAAATAAAAACAAACTTGTAATCCCATATTTTAGAGTGAAAAAGAATTAGAAATCATTTGTCGGGTTGAACATACGCATTTTTACTAAGATACCGCAATCAGTTTTGGATCTGCCACCGCATAATTTTAAGAAATATGTTAAAAACATACTTTTACAAAAGGCATATTATAATATTGAAGATCATTTTAAGCGATACAAATGTTTGGAATTGATTCTAGTTGCTCACAGAAGCAATATATTACACATCGTAACATACGCAACTGTCTTTACAAGAGTAACCGCTGAGTTTCTTGTCGGTTTCTTCGCAGCGGATTCAACTTTCTTAACCGGTGGTAGATTTATTAGCAACGGACGGACTACTGAAGATTCAAAAATAGTTTTTCTGCCTTGTTGAGTCCAGAATATTATTAAATTTTCGGTTACTGGCATGAGGTCCTGGAAATGAGTGCCTGGTCTGGAAGTTTTCTTAATCGATATTGTATTTTCCGTTCAGTAGGGAAGTTGGCGATGTGCCTGAACCTCGTGCCTCGGATAGCACGTTAAGCCGTCGGTTCTGTGACTGATCTCTCTCTAGTCGTGTCTGATTGCAGTCCCATCGGCCTTTGAGAGTGAAGTAATAGAGAGTGCACTTATCTTAGTGCATACACTTGTATTATATTATGCTTGTTACCCCGCAGGAGAGCAGCGAGGTGGGTGTATGCTCTAAAAACCCGCTCTCCTACAATTGAGAAGGCCTGTGCCCAGCAGTGGGACTTTAATAGGCTGCTCCTTAACTTTTTAAGCTAAAGAAATTTCACTGTCTCCAATGGTACACTGATACTCACTTTTTAAAATTATTTGTTTTTATTATTATAATTATGCATAAAATACATTTTATCAACTTAGCCAATCCCTGCCTAACTGAGAGAGCTATTATAACTAAAACAACAGCTACAGTGAAGTTAGACAAAGCCACGCTGTGAATTTAACTCAACTTATTAAATGATACTTGCGGGAATCTAAATTTCATTCGGATAAGTTATATAAATTTATGCTCGCTTTGACCACGTAGTAATACGAAGTAGTATTTTAGTACTATCGCTGTTAATGCGATTTGTATAAAGAGGTTTTGGCTCTTCTATTTTTATAGTAGCTGTTCGTTTGGTTATTATTCTTTATAACATTAGCTGTGTGCCATTTAAATTCATGTCAAAATCGGTCCAGCTGTTTCAGAGATTAGCGGGAACAAACTTTTAGACAGAAAAGAATTACTGAAATTGATTTCTGTTATAAGTACCCTAGGTGTTTAGTGAAAAGCTGTTCATTTGAAATTACTAATAGCTAGTCTAATGTTATTCATATGTATATATTGAAATCTTTGTACAAGATATACTGAATTCTTTAAAATTATATACATTCAGAATAACAACCTTTCAAGTTGTTATTCTGAAAATAAATTCAAAAATTCTTTATTTGGATTGTACACTACAACTTTATATTTTCATATTATTTTCATGTTAACTTATTATCAAAACATCAACTCACATTAACTAACAACTTCTATTCTCTCCACTATTTAAGTATACTAACAATTACTTCACTATTTGTATTTATACAATTTGGCATTACTTCACTTAAAACAACTACTCCACGAAAGACCTATATACATACACCTCGTATTGCATACCGTTTTGTAATATTACAACATGATTTTTTGTGTTGCCTTTATATTACTCAATAACTCCCAAAATTTCAGAGCTATCAGTGTTGTCACCCAACTATCTATAGTCCAACAAACTGTTCTCATTCACCTTCTTTGTTACCGAACCTTTTTTTTTATTGCTGACAGATTAGCGCTTGACTGTGATCTCACCTGATGGTAAGTGATGATACAATCTAAGATGGAAGCGCGTTAATCTGTTAAGAGGCGATATACCCCTTACGGTTTCTACACAGCAACGTACCGGAACACAAATCTCTTTGTTTGGCGGTACGTTTTTGCTGGTAGGGTGGTACCTAGCCACGGCCGAAGCCCCCCACCAGTCCAGACTCAGACAAATTAGAAAATACAATTTCCTAAATTCGTCCTACCGGGGATCGAACCCGGGACCTCCGCTAGCAAAGCGAATACTCGCACCACTGCGGCTCAGAACCTGCATAAATATGGGGAAATATGTAAACGAATTTAAACATTTTTCAATCAATTTGTAAAACACTTCATTTTGTGGTAGTACAGTGCGTTATTTGCTTATTGAAGAATATTAAAGTTTTTAACTTAAGAAACTATAAACTACTCTTTATTTTTGTGTGTTTTTAATTAAAATTTAGAAAGTTTTGGATTATGCAATTATTTATTAAGCAGCGACATGTATAGGTGATTTTAGGTATAAGAAACTAGTTTTGAAGGCCTACAATTGAGTTATAAATGATCGATATCACAGGCTCATCCGGAGCCTATACAGTGGCTATTGACATTTACGATGATGGATAGCCGAACTAAATTATGTATTGCATAAATTTTTGAGCTTTTACTACTCGGAGATGAGTATGTGTTAAATAATACGAAGTTTATGACACAATAATTCAGTGACAGAGTTAATTATTGACAGTGACAGAATCAATTAACAATCATTTGAAAAAAAAACCTTAAGTAATGTATCATTTTAAAATTTTCAAAAATTAAACTTATTAATCTAAATTATGACAGGAATCATTTAAAACTTTCGCCTTACTACTTTCAAAAACCCATTTTTTAATAGCTAACAACATAGTACGAGGTTTTAGGTGAATGCTTCCGAAAACGAAGACAGATGATAGTACGAATGAGACCTTTGATGATGGGACTGAATAAAACCTACCCTGTTTAAAGAGAAATCACATTTTTAAAGCGTTTTATTAGCATTATTTACGCTCATTCATGTTATTACAGCTAAATGAAACTACACTTTCATAAAAATACATTACCATAAACACAAACCTATGTGTTCGAGCATCAGCTGTTTTTGATTTTGTGTTACATAGCTGTTTTTTTAGTAATGTATTTTTGTAAAGCTATCGTTTCATTTAGCTGTACTAACATGATGGAGGGTGAATAATGCTAATAAAACGTTTTAAAATTATGATATTTTTTATTGAGACTCGATTTTTTTTCGTGTCATCATCAAAGGTGTCATGAGTACTGTCATCTGGCTTCGTTTTCAAAAGCGGTCTCCTCATACCTTGCGTACTTTCTACAAGTCCCTATTTTGAGTTAATGTAATGAGAAATAAAATTTTTTTTGGAGCAATTTATGACTTTAGAAAATGTATCTTGAAAATTAAACAAAAATAAATGTTACCGTCATTTATACCGCTATAACAAGGTAGAATCGGTTCAATCAAGTTACGCATGATGTATTCGCTGTTGCATCCGTATCACCCTCATAACAATCCCTTTAATATGAATACATAATGAAACAAAAATTGCAAATGTCCCACCGTCTCCAACATTCTCATGAATACTAAAGACGCAATTCGTAGATCGTTCCCATTTGCGAAATCGAGTCGTTCTTCGCTCGTTTATGATTCTCATATGTCATAAGACTATGATGCCTTATTATCGCACGTACGCGATTTAGTTTATACGATGCCTACAAATCGTGAAATATGATTTAAAAGAATGATACGTGTCGTCAGAAAACAATTGGGCGGACGTGCCCCGGCGGGTAACGTCGCGGAGGCGATCGCTACACGTCGCAGCCGCCCAATGCATACTAAGTTACAACGCCTGTTTCAATTTCACCCCCTTCATTCAGTACATGTATCATACAAAGTATCTTTTCAAAGGGCCATATTTTATTGAATATTAAGATGTTTCCAATTTTTGCAATACACTGCCTTTTCCAATAAACTGCTTATTGCGTTCCGGAGGAATAGAATCCAAACCAAGTCCAAGCGTGGCTACTGTAAAAGCGATATATCCTCACTTTGATCAATGGCTTTCCCGGGGACACGAGACGGTTCTCTATAGTCTGGTGCCAGTTGTCAGTAGCGGGGATGGTCACTGTGGCGGCGATCCGTCCTCCCCTGGAACAATTGCTGCCCCTGGGTTTCCAGGGAGCACGGGACGCTTTCCTACAGATTGGTGCAGGTTCTGACCGGACATAGAAAGTTCCTGCACCAAATTGGTTGGGAGGAGTCACCCGCTTGTTATCAGTGTGACGCAGCTATCGATACAGAGTGTTACACTATGGCAGATTATGCGGCCTGAGGACTTTAGCGTCATCTCCAGGTGGCGTTGATCGGAGGCGATTTATCGCTGCGGAGCATAGTAGGAGGGAGAGAGGGAGAATGCAGTGGATGCTCCCTCTCACTGCCTCCGTGAATCCTCCGTCGAACTCATCCGGGTCACCAGGGCAGAATGCGAAAGGTGAACACCTGGTGACTCAATAATGGATGAAGAGGGTTCCGTTGGGTTTAAGTGGGGAATGCGTTTTAGATTTGTATAAATATAAACAAGGCTTAAGATTTGTTTGCCGAAGGAGTGTCACTTCTGACGTGTATACTTTTTACGCTGCGTGCGTATTACTTTTAATTTTTATTTCTGACAGTTTAGCACTTGATTGTGATTTCACCTGATGATAAGTGATGATACAGTCTAAGCTGTAAGAGGCGATATACTTCAAACTGTTTCTACACAGCATCGTACCGGAGCACAGTCACTTTTTTTGGATATAAGTTTTTGGTGGTAGGATGATAACTAGTCAAGGCTGAAGTCTCCCACCAGTCCAGACTCGAACAAATTAGACAATACAATTTTCTAAATTTATCCTACCGGGGATCGAACAATCGAATTCTGCTAACAAAGGGAGTACTTTCACCGCTGCGCCAAGGCCGTCAAATACAGTAGATGCTCCCTCTCACTGCTGAAGAAGTCGCATAAGCGGCGCTTGTTTACGCACCTGCTCCCGGCTCTATGTATTCTCAGTAGGACTTATCTGGAGCACCAGCGAAAGCGCAAGTTGAACCTCTGATGCCTCACTTACGGATGAATAGGGTTCCGCTAGGTTTTCATCGCCGAGTCTCACACTCCTAACGCATCCAGGTCGGGGTAAGTGCGTAAAAGCAACTCCCAGCGCAAAAAAGGCAATTAACGTATGCCATAATTATTTTTAAAAACGGTGTATTTCAAGCTAATGTCAACGAATTAATTTGTTTCTGGCGATATGTGCAATTGCGGTTAAAAGCTATTTATTGAAATTATAACATATAATGAGATGTTAGTAGTGCGGTGTACCATGCTTCATTTAAAATATACCTTTATTGCGAAACTGTTTCGACTGCAATCAAAACTATTTTTTTGTGTCTATTACCTTTTAACAGGTTGGCACATTTCCCATCTGGCTAATCTGGCAATAAAATAAAATAAGAAAGAAAATTCGCATTTATAGTTCCAGAGATATCGTGATAATTGAGTGAGTAATAACTACTAGAAGTTTTAAATTTATTATATTTAAAACTTGTATTAGTCTAATTAATATAAATTATAACTTTAAACATTATATACTTATCTCTTCTTGGTCGTATTCTTCAAGTTTGAAGGTCGTGTCTGTATTTTGGTGCTTGCGTCAGTTTTTTCACCAGTGCTTTCCACCCTGTTCGATCCTCGGCTTTTTTTATGGCCGCGGCAAATGGAAGACATGTAAAAAACTTGGTCGGACCAGCGGCTAGATGATCGGTCGCGTGGTCTTCTGTCCTCTACCTTGACAGTAGTAACTATTAACGTATCTAAGTTGTTGGGCTGGTGTCGGGCAATTTGATCAAAATAATCAAGAATATTTTGGAAGCACTTAGTCGACAGTCTGGTGTGAATACGAAGCTGCTCCAAGATAGACTTATTCGTCCTCTTCGCGGTCCATGGTATACGCAACATTCTTCTTCAGCACCACATTTCAAATGCATCTATCTTTTTCCTCTCTGTTGCCCGTATTGTCCATGCCTCTGCATCATAAAGGGAGATGGGGAAGATTATAGCTATAAAAGGTCTCTTTTTGGTGAGAATCGAGATTTTACGACTTTGCCAGATTCTCTTCATTTTGGTCATGGCTTCTTTAGCTTTACTTCTATGATTTATGATTTCGCAAAGGCTACAATGCTAAATTGCCTAGATTTTTTAAAAAATAAAAAAAAAAAACAATCTTTTTATTGAAGATAATTTGTGATAAAATAATTGATTTGTGATACAAAACGTCTCGGTAAACGACGATTTCTATAATAACTTTTTTATAGTTTGCTAAATGTCTCACAAAAAATATAAAGCTATTCTCAATCTGAGAGACTTCTACAATAAACAAGAGTGTTTGTCAAATACATGGTAGTGTGTAACGTTTTATTTATTCATAATTAAATATCTAACCACGTATTAACGGTAGAAATTTCTGTTATTTATGCAAATATTACAAATAAGAAGCATCTTCCACTCGGCAAAAGGAATATTCCAGCAAATTTCAAGTCTCTACGCCTTATGGTTCCAGAGATATCGTGAGAAGTCATTAGATACCATAGATATTTTTGTTTTTAGCATTCTGCACTTTATTTTCGTTAACATAAAAGTTTTATTTCACTTAGTTCTAAACAACTTTCTTTCAGATTATCAGATATATACTTACATTCATAATGTAATCAACAAATTTTACTTTACAACGAATATATCTAACTAATACATTTATATCCTTGGAATATGAGCTAACTCACCTGACGCAGGCCCAGTTATAAAGGTCGTTACAATTTTCTTTAGATTGACATTTTTTAAATTCGTTATAATATCTTTTGGAATGTCCGGCTTTAATAATTTTAAAAGCATTTTACGTGAATTGAAACGGTCTTTAATAAAATATCACTTAATATGGTAAGGATTAATACAGAGATATGAATAATATGGTTTGTTTATTGACGGCACTTTTATTAACTATTAAAATGCAAAAAAGTAGTTATTGTGGCATAATTATAGTAGTTGGACATATGGTATCTAGGACTTTTTTGTAGATATAACGTTCTATAATATTGTAATATATCATCAATAGTTTTCGCAGAGCATGCGATGACAGATTATATGCGACTATTTTTTTCACACCTTGGTTTCAATTAGTGCGTTTTTATTAGGGATCCCTATTTTATTTGAGAAAGTATTATAGCCTATATAGCTCAGTGAAAATGCAGATTTCTTCCTGACGTACATACAAATACTAAAAATGTTTCCTCTTTATAATATTGATTTAGACACGTGTGGGAATTTTTTCAATTCGTCGAATTATCGTAAAAAGGTGTACAAAGTTTTTTTTTAATTTTTTTTTATTTTTATTTATTTTAAAGGCCTTTGAGTCTCTTATGAGACTATGTCAGACCCATCGTATCCTAACAAAATCTCTCTTTTAACAAAACACTTTAAACTTTCAAAATTTTAAGAATTATTTTAAACAATAAATTTACCTGAGGGGATGTCGGTGCTGACAAAATACTTTGAAAGGTACCAACATCCCTAATATTAAGACCAAATCTATGTTTTAGTTCTGTCCTCATTATCTAGCTCCGGGCACACACCGTCAAAATATGGTATGTATCTTCTGCTATGCCATAAATTGGACATATACAAAGTTTTTGCTTCGCGTATTAATATATAGACTCCTATGTAGATTCTCAGTAGATTATACAGGATGTACGTGGGATATACACACAATGGGAAGGATATTCGGAATGGTGTATTTAGGTAAAACAGTGTAAATTGTTAGAGCGTGTTCGGCTGCGATAGAGGGGATCTTGCAAATCGGGTGCAAGAGAACCGTCCGGCGCGTTCTGACGGCTCTTAAGCCGGTTGTTATGTGGGCTCGTCCGACGTGACACTATAGTTACATATAGACCTGCCAACGTAATATTCCGATTCACTGATTATATTATCTGAACACATTAGAACCACCGCTAAAGTACCTCTTTAACCAAGGTAATAAGTTTTTCTTTTTGAAGTGAATCTTTCATTAGGCGTATAGGAAGGTATTGAACGATACTAAGCCGTCACACTTGAATGTACACAGTCAGCTCTAGTGTTTAAAGGAAGAGAGTTTTGGTCAACGCAACTTTTTTTTTCACGCTGGAAAATGCCTTTACGCACCCCATTCAGACTAAATCTAAACGGGAGTGTGGGACTCGCTGGCAAAGCCAGAATATACCACTAAAACCTAACGATACCCTCCCCATCCTTTAGTGGAGCACCAGAGGATCGGTTGACGCAATCTACCCTGATATTCCTGCTGGGAACTTAGAAAGGGGGTAGGAGCAGTGCAAATCTACGCCTCCTACCTCCCAACCTCCTGTGCCAAAGAAGAGGAGCGTCTATAGAGTCCTCCCTCTGCCTCTCCTTAAGAAATAACAGATTTGCAGAAGGAGGCTACTGCCCTCCTTTCGCTAGTGAGCATTGCGCCAACTATTTCTTCCAACGAAAGGTCCCCTCCGATGGACCAACGATATCAGAAGCTGCCGCTGGGATCCCCATGCCGGGCATTCTACCAGAGTGCATCATCAATAGGCGCATCACGGGCATGGCATGCGGGCGTTTCCTCTCGGCAAACAAACTGATGCAGGTACTTGCCGAAACAACCATGTCCGGTCAGCACCTACACCAGTCTGTATGAAAGAGAACTGCTATTTTTAATTAATTTCTTAAGTATAAAATTCTAGTGTCACAATTTATTTATTTTACACAAACTTATATTATACATACAGAAAATAGAAAAAGTTAAACTAGGAGATTATAAATTTACATAAACGGGGCCTTATCCCTAGGTAGCGATTTCTTCCAGGCAACCGTTGATTATAAAAGGAAATATTATTTATTAATTGAGGGTAAGCGATGAACTTACGTAAACTTACATATGATTTCATACGAGTACTTAAAAAGTATACACAACATAATGGTAGTATGATAAATGTTAAAAGAATATACTAATAAACTGGAATAAAAAGGAACTGCCTCATTAGTTTCTATTAAGATTTTCTCAATATTTGCCCGAAGCTGGCAAGTTGACGGTGTGATTGCCTCGGAAAGCACAAGAAGCCGTCGGTCGTGTCAGATTCCCGTCACATAGGACCATGAGAGTGAAGGAATAGAGAGTGCACTTGTGTACTATGCTTACCAATCCGCAGTGGAGCAGCATGATGGGTCTTTGCTCTAAAACTCTCTCCCATATGAGTTAGGAGGCCTGTGTCCAGTGGGACGTAAATGGGCTGCTACTTACTTACTTTTTATACACATAAATATTTAAATATAAAATGTTTAATGATTTCGACTGACGTATAAAAAGCGGGGGCGAATTCCATAACCTGGTAGCCAAAATATGAATTGCTCATAAAAGTTAGTGTGGTTGCCATCTTAATTGGCCTTGCACTCTTACAAATTCAAATTTATTTTTCAGGTATGCAGGTGTTTTAGGGTGAAATAGCACTCAGTACAGAAGAGAAAGTATGTGTAGGTTCCGGCGTCGGCGAACAGCAAGCCACTTGAACATTTGACGAAATTTAGACACATGATCATATTTACACAATCCAAATATAAATCTAATAGCGAGATTTGGAAGTCGCCCAAGCTTATTGATTTGGTCTTTAACAATGTTAGTTACCATACTCCTTCGAAACGGCTTGACCGATTATTATGTAATTTTATATTCAGTAGGTCTGAGAATCAGCTGCTATCTATTTTTCATACCCCTAAGTGATAAGTTGTCTACCTCAAACTGTTATTTTTATTTTTTGGATCTAAATTATCACTCTTCTATCACCAATTCCCAATGTTAAATAGCGATAATAGTTATTATATGACTAAATTTGCTGTTAATTAAACGTAGGCTGCAACGCGAGTTAATTTGTTGTGTTAGCTACCTGCACCAAGATGTGTGTCATGTGGCAGCCCCTCTGGGGCGAGCGAGGTACTTGAGCAAAGGCCGTCTGTTCATAATAATTTTACAAAAGTTATTTTATATGCATCTCATAATATATTCCAGTCTACTCGTATTTATTCTCTATGTATAATCCTACTACTGTTATTTCACAATATGAATGTGTATAAATATAAATAAATGTAGAGTTGCCACTACAGCCTCACCAGATGTAGACAAATTAGCCAAATCTGGGTATT
Source organism: Elymnias hypermnestra (assembly GCA_015832385.1). Taxonomy (NCBI): domain Eukaryota; kingdom Metazoa; phylum Arthropoda; class Insecta; order Lepidoptera; family Nymphalidae; genus Elymnias; species Elymnias hypermnestra. The sequence goes on from JACTOM010000054.1 coordinate 352,712, forward strand.
TTGCTAATAAAATATATACTTGCATTACACCAACAATGCCGTTTATTATAAACTATATTTAAACAAGGTGTTATCTGATTGTATACATTTTAACTCTCACGTTGTCATAAGAAAACTATTTAAAATGTCAATACTTAATCGATGTTGTATTGAAACAGGGAGATGTTTAAGGAATTGAAGGAAATAATTTAGTTCTTTGTCTTCGCAATATCGAGCAAGAGGCGGGCTGCCGGCGGCCATGATATTAATCGACGCAATGCTATACAGTTGTTTCTAAAGCAGCCTTTTAAGAGTTTCAATTTCACTTTGTAGTTGTTATTTTGTACTATTTCGCATCACAATATTTTGTAGTAATATAAATTGCTGAATCTTTTAGAAAGGAACATCTATCTTGATGATATCTGTCGTTTCGGTACGAGTATTAAATATACTATCAAAGATCCTCTACTCGATTCTCGGTGCATTTAGGGATTTGTATTTTATAGAGCTTTTTACAAGTTAAGTATAAATAACCGCAGTTTTGTCCACTTGGTATAGTTTTTGGGTAAGATTTCAAATAATTCAGGCTAATTAATTTACAAATAAGACACACATGTATAAATAAATTAATGAGTTACTTGCAGTGTTTCACTGCAAAGGGCTTATTGTCCTTTCTGAGGCTGTAAACAGTATGTTCAACAAGTTTTATTTAAATCGGTTCACTAGTTTTGGCGTGAAAGCATAACAGACAGACAGAGTTAGTTTCGCATAATATTAGTCTGGATTGTTATTTTACACCCTTGAAGGTTTGTAAGTTTCAAAAGTTTTACTTTTACTTTGAATATCATATTTATATATATCGAATCCTCAACATAAAAATAAGTTTTCAAGCTTATAGTTCTAAAAATGACGATACTTCCAACCCTTACTACCTTTTTTGTGCATTAAAAAGTGCCCTTACTCATGTTCTAGACTATCTGTGTACCAAATTTTATTTAAATCGGGTCAGTAGTTTCGGCGTGAAAGCGCGACAGACAGACAGAGTTGCTTTCATATTTATCACAGTAAGGATTTAGACTGTATCGTATTTCTTGATTATCAAATATATTGGCTATTGATTTCAAATAAGTAGTGAGTCCTTTCATAGTGAAAAAATGCAGTTGACACCACGTGAATAACCTAGTCTTATAATATAAGGCATAACATAACAAAATTTTATTAGCATTTTTAAGGCGACTGGCGAACCAAAGATTATTGCTTAATATGATATTACTCCTCATTTGTTTAGTTTTGAAGTGAAACTTCTTTAATATATATCTTTTATTAGTTATAAAGCCTTTGAATACTTTGAATAAAATAGGTGTCGCTTATTGCTAGCTGGTAGAGTATATTTGCCAGAATTGTTAGAATAATTACACGAAATATGTCACCTAACGTTTCTGACGAATATATTCACGTATATTGTTACTGATATATATTAAATATAGCAGTTTGTAATGCGGGTAAAATTTTTACGGATGAAACGTTGATAATCGTCACGAAGATATGCAGTGGTTTTTATGCTAATTCGTTTAAAGGTTATGCAGTTTTAATATTTACAAATAATATGTTGCATTTCAATTTGCCACTCGTCATTTAATCAGTTAATATATTATTTTTCATAAAATATAAAATAAAAATATTTCATAAATTCTCTTATCTAAATTTTAAATTTAAAAACAATACTAGTTAATAATTTCTAATATTGACAAAAAGCACGCATCATTTTTATTTACAATTCAATGAATGAGTGGATGAATTTCTCATCAAATGTTTACTTTACGCTGATGATCAAGTAATACTTACGTCATCCGCTAATGAACTACAGGAGATGGTAAATATTATGAATATAGCTTTGAAAGGAAAAGGAATGAAAGTGAATAAAACGAAAGTTATGCTTTTTGAAAGAGATGAATCTATGATGAATGGCAATATTTTGATAGATGGGGAACAAGTGGAAGAGGTGAAAGAATTTGTATACTTGGGATCTAAATTTACAAAAGATGGAACATGTGAAAGTGATATCGAAAGGAGAGTGAATGCAGGGAATATGGTAAATGGTGCTCTGCATGCTTTTATGAATAGCCAGATGGTGTCTCAAAGGGCTAGACTGGCAGTGCATGCTGGAGTGTTGGTGCCAACACTTATGTATGGTAGTGAAAGTTGGGTATGGCAGAAGAATCACAAAAGTAAAATAAATGCGGTAGAGATGAGAGCGTTGAGAAGCATGAGTGGATTAAAACTGAGTGACAGAGTGAGAAATAGTGTGATAAGAGAACGTTGTGGTATAAAAGAAGACGTAGTGACTAAAATTGAGAAAGGTATGCTTAGATGGTTTGGGCATGTAGAGAGAATGAATGAAAGGAGACTGACAAAAAGGATTTATGAGTCAAGAGTGAATGCGAAAGTTGGAAGGGGAAGACCAAGGCGAACGTTCCTGGACCAAATCCAGGACATTTTAAATAACGGCCAGGTCAAGAGTACTCTAAACCGACGAACTTGTATGAAAGATTTAATGAGATTGAAAGAAGCGAAGGAGATATGCAAGGATCGTGGCAAGTGGAAGGATGTTGTCTCTGCCTACCCCTATGGGAATGAGGCGTGATGCTATGTATGTATGTTCAATAAATTATTTGTATTAATTTTCGATACTTAATATTTTAGGTTGGATGAATTCAGGAAACTGTTTCTAATTTGTTTGAGTCTCGACAGGTGGGAGGTTTCAGCCGAGGCTAGTTACGTGGCTCTGTAGAAACCATAAGAGGTATATCGCCTCTTACCAGATTGGCGCGCTTTCTTAGACTGTATCATCACTTACCATCAGGTGAGATCACAGTCAAGCGCTAAACTGTCAGTAAACAAAAAGTAACGACAATTAAACTCATTAAATTCCTAACATCGTCCTCGGAAATCTAAAGTTTTGCATTTGTATAAATATAAACAAGACATTTGCCAAAAAAGTTTCATGTCAGACATGTGTACTTTGTACGCACGCACTTTTAACTTTTTTTTACGTATTTTTATCTATATTATTGCTGAAATACTGTGAATTAGGCGTTTAAACGGAACATAACGTCGTATTTGCTCCTTAAAATATTCGTACGTATTCAAAGAGTGCACGCTTACATTGGTCTCGTGCCAAACTATGCTTGCCGGTAATGTAATTGTTTGCTACGACGTCTAATGCGAGTTACTAACGACCAAGTATAAGCAATATTTGCGAAAATGTCATACGTTTTCACTTACCTTTTAAGGAAGAAATTGTTTAGACTACAATAGAATTGCGTCTGCCTTTTCAATTACAACTATTAGCTCACCATTTCCCTATATTTCATCATAGTTTGTATATCTTGAACAAATTCTGAATCGTTATTAGGCTCACGAGAGTAATTTTTTTACGGATGAAACGCGTGATTAGCATCACGATGATGTGCAGCATTTTTTATGCAAATTCATTTAAAAGTTAGGTAGTTATAATATTTACAAATATCATGTGGTATTTCAATTTGCCACTCGTCCTTTGTCTCGTGGTTAGCATGTTCGACTACAGACATGAGGTACTGGGTTCGAGTCCTGGGTCGGGCCAATTTAAAATCGATATTGAGTTTTCTATTAAGATTTCCTCAATATTTGCCAGAAGTTGGGAATAATTTGGCGGTCCTGCGCCAGTCTCTTTTCGGTCGTGTCGCATTGCCGTCACGTCAGACTATGAGAGTGAAGGAATAGAGAGTACACTTGTGTACTATGCCTGCCAATCCGCATTAGAGCAGCGTGGTGGGTCTATGCTCTAAAAACCCTCTCTCATATGAATGAGGAGGCTTGTGCCTAGCAGTAGGACGTTAGTGGGCTACTTACTTACTACTCGTCATTTAATATACTATTTTTCGTAAAATATAAAATATAAAATAAAAATGTTTATAAAATTTTTCTTCACTTATTTAAATTCAACAACAACATTTTATTAATAATTTCTAATATTGAAAAAAACATGTGGCATTTTTATTTACAATAAATTATTTTAATTCAGTTTTCACACTTTTACAATTTTTAAGACAATTAAATTTATTAAGCTCCTAACATATCTTCTCTTCTCTTGGTCTGGGAAATCAAATAAAGTTTTAGATTTGTATAAATATACTCGTATACAAGACTTAAAAATTAGTTTACCAAAGAAGTTTCATCTCTGACATGTGCACTTTATATGCACGCACTTTTATTTATTTGTTTAAAAACTCATTTTTATTAGTGGATAACATTATTTGTTATATATCAAATGTCAATTCAGTAATTATTTATAATCAATTATTAATATTTGCGAAAAGTATTACAGACTCAGCTTCAAGAGCTTTAATGGTTTCTTAGAAATTAAATACTGTTTATTTGCAGAATATGAGTATATATACATAAGTGGAATAAATATAGGTACATTATTCACCGTAATATAACTTTTTATACCACATGTTAGAAATTGTTTAGACTACAGCGGAATTGCTTCTGATTTTTGTGTCATTGAATTGTTTTGTGCATGATTGTCGTTTTGTTTTGAACGTTACAACGTTTCTGTGGAAGCAAACAATTGGATGGGAATAGCAAACACGGCTACGAAGGACCCACCTTATCCATAACTCATAAAAATGAACGAGCGATTCGAATAGCGACTAGCTGAACAAACACGCAGCGACAAACAAGTCCTACGTATAAATTTTGACGTGGAATCGTATTGCCCGAGCCTGCCGGTGTCTGTTATAATACGATATAATAAGATTTCCTCAAACATTTTCAGATATAAAAGAATGCAGTAATAGTACAAATACGTACCTTTAGTATATAATCCAGCTATATCTATTCTCAGAATTACCAAACTATAAAAAAATCCCAAAAAGATAGTCAAAGTCAAAGTCAAAATATCTTTATTCCACATACACTAATTCTAATGCACGACTGATGATGATATCAAAGAACGACCTATAATCTAAAGTTACGAGGGTTCCTATGCGCCCTGTCTTGAGAAGAACCCACAACAAACTCAGTTGGGTATTTTGTATTTTTTTTTTACTATCATCATTATAATATCATAATAGTTTATTATATTTAAACTTGTCGTTGGGTTCATCGCAGCATTCTTCGGGGTACGGGCCTCGAGGCAGGGCCTCATTGCCTGGGCATCTTTCCTCGGGCATTCAGTAAATGCCAGGTACTTTTTTTTGCCTGTATTTCATACGCGGTTCCACCCATATAGTGGAAAGTTGAATCTTTTGAATGGAATGTCCTATTTTAATAATTTAAAAAAGTATTTTACAGGTATTGAAACCATCTTTAATTTAATAGGGTAAGGATTTATACAGAGGTGTGAATGGTTTGATTATTGTCGGCATTTCTATCAACTTTAAATTGTAAATAAGTAGTTATAGTGGCATAACTAAAGTAGTTGGACGTATGGTACTGCGCACTTTTTTGTAGATATTAATAACTTGTAAATATTGTAGAACATTTTTTGTTCTATCTTCGATAGTTTTCACAGCGCATGCGATATCAGATCTTTTCTTTTACTCTTTGGGTTGCACTAATGCATTTTTATTAGGGATCCCTATTTTTTTTTTTTGAGAAATTAATGAAGCCTATGTCGGTCAGTGAAAATACAGCTTTATAATGATGATAAAATTTTTGAAATCGGTTCAATAGTTGTTGTGTGATAACGTAACAAACATATATACATACGTACATACTAAAACACAAATTTTTCCTCTTTATAATATTAGTTTAGATGAAAGTTAATCGCCGTATGACTGCCATGAATTTCGAAAACCCTCGATTTTTGTTCATTTTGCTATGTTTAATCTTAATAGTTTTAATTAAAATTTATAATAAAAAAATAGGTTTTATATTGTATTATAAAAATAGCTTAGTGAATAACAAATATATTTTGGAATATGTAAAAGATATAAGTGCTTACTATAGATTATTCTTAAATGATAGAAATCCATTACTAATGAGATTGCAATTGCCAGTTTAGTAAAAAAAAATTAAGATTTCGTTAGACTATGAAAATCCAGTGAATATTCCGTTTGTTTGATGATTACTAACAAACAGACAGCTTTAAAACTCTCGTAATGCGTTGACTAAAAGTTGTTATTTTGGACATTACAAATAGATACTACATTTTAGTTTATATGTATAAATTTCAACGTTATACAATCACGATATTAAATGTTTAATTTCACCTGTCTACGTTGATTACAATAATATCGCTCGTTTATAAGCATTAATTTTTTGAAAGGTTGTCAGTCTGGGATTCGTTTAGACAGACGCGGTATTTCATTAGGTTTGTTATAGTGAGTAAAAACTTAATAAAGTTTCACTAAAGAATTTCTAATTAGGAAATTTACCTCTTCACGACATGGCAATATTTCAGGCCCGTGGAGGTATTTCCAATAAAGGACTTTGCCAAGTCATAATTCTTCAAAGTAACATGTAATGAGATGAGGATATTACAACATTCTTAAAAGATTTAATGAATAGATTTATTTTAGTGCTGCGCCTCGACAAGATTAATTTTATATTATATGACGTTAACGTATCTTTTATAAAGTGAGAAGCAGACTGTTAACATCCCATTGCTGGACTCCCACCACGCTGTTTCGCTGCAAGTTATATATTTAAATTTTCAATCTTGAATAATATACCTTTATATTCGTGCGTCAAGTTAAAATATTCTTTTACAAAGTTGTAGATGACAGTTGAATAAAATGTAAAAGGATACGGTTCGTCATTTGACTAAATTGTATTCTTAGAAACAAAGGCCTTCCCATTGGTGGATTTCTAAACATTATAATTGATGCTAATTTGCTATCGAATCGTTGTAATGTTTCATAAATGATTAGAATCACTTAAATTATATTAATTGTAACTATTAAAAACTAACAGAAAATAGTTTCTTAATAAGTAAGATAATTAACGAATGTATTTGGCGGCAAACGTTCTTATTGATGTTTAGATACAATTGACTCTTTTTGTAAAGTTATAAAAAGGTTATGTATGGCAGAAATATGGTAGATTTGTCAGTTTTGATCAACCTAGGCTACCAGTTCTTGTGTTTTAAGTTAGTTGTGTCGGTAAAATGGGCTGCTCTGCGATACAAAGCTAAGTGTATTTCTTTAAATTAAAACTGATGTCTTTTTAATGTCATAATGATAATTGTGTGTTATTTGTTTTTATATTTAATGATAATGGACCTTGATAATGTATTTTATTGTAATTTATATTAAAGATATCATGCATAAAAAAAAGTGTACAAGACTATAGAGTTCTTGCCGGATTCTTCTTTAATAGTCAGATAGATTCCGAACCGGTGGTAGAGCCTTTGACAAAAAAGGTTCAGTTTACTGGAAGTAAAGAATATTTTAGTTTGGTTATTGACTTTTATTATAAAATCCTGCCCAATCCTATCAAAATATTGCCATTCATCATACATTCATCTCCTTCAAAAAGCATAACTTTCGTTTTGTTTACATTGATTTTCAATCCTTTCCTTTTTAAAGCTTCATTCATAATATTTACCATCTCCTGTAGCTGATTAGCAGATGATGCAAGTTTAATAGCTACAATTTATATAATTTAAGTAATTCTAATCGTTTATGAAACATAACGACAATTATATCCCAAATTGCCATTATTTATAATATTAACAAATTCACCAATGGGAACGACATTGTGGAGGCCATTCTTTCTAAGAATACGATTTAGTCAAATGACAAACCGTATCATTTATTTCAAATATTATTTTATTTGAAATATATAAATTATTTTATATACTATCATGTGCGTAATATATTATTATGCAGCCTGCTAGGATTTATAACAATTTTGTTTCTATTTCTTAATTTATATGAGATGCATTCGCTTTTTATTAAAGTGTCAATATTTTTAAAGACGTACAACAAATTTTGGAATATGTATTATATAACAATGTCCGTATATTATCTTTAAAAGAAACGTATAGTTGGAACAATTCCACAATGGCATCGATAGAGGGGCCGTCGAGCTAAGAGGATCAAAGTGCCTTAATAGTTTCCCGCATACAAGGTATACAACATTGAATTCCTTTTACTGCTACATACAAGACTATTAGCTTGTACCTTCAGTACGGCAGTATTTTGTTCAATGTAATTTAATAAATAATACAGTTTAAACTGCAGATTAAATACTATTTAGTTTAAAAACAGAAACGTTGTCTTTAACAATACTACATAGATGATATGCAATATTAGGGGAAATGGGGGTAATGTGGGTCACCCCCAAATAATAGTTTAATATATACATACATACATAGCATCACGCCTCATTCCCATAGGGGTAGGCAGAGACAATATCCTTCCACTTGCCACGATCCTTGCATATCTCCTTCGCTTCTTTCAATCTCATTAAATCTTTCATACAAGTTCGTCGGTTTAGAGTACTCTTGACCTGGCCGTTATTTAAAATGTCCTGGATTTGGTCCAGGAACGTTCGCCTCGGTCTTCCCCTTCCAACTTTCGCATTCACTCTTGACTCATAAATCCTTTTTGTCAGTCTCCTTTCATTCATTCTCTCTACATGCCCAAACCATCTAAGCATACCTTTCTCAATTTTAGTCACTACGTCTTCTTTTATACCACAACGTTCTCTTATCACACTATTTCTTACTCTGTCACTCAGTTTTAATCCACTCATGCTTCTCAACGCTCTCATCTCTACCGCATTTATTTTACTTTTGTGATTCTTCTGCCATACCCAACTTTCACTACCATACATAAGTGTTGGCACCAACACTCCAGCATGCACTGCCAGTCTAGCCCTTTGAGACACCATCTGGCTATTCATAAAAGCATGCAGAGCACCATTTACCATATTCCCTGCATTCACTCTCCTTTCGATATCACTTTCACATGTTCCATCTTTTGTAAATTTAGATCCCAAGTATACAAATTCTTTCACCTCTTCCACTTGTTCCCCATCTATCAAAATATTGCCATTCATCATAGATTCATCTCGTTCAAAAAGCATAACTTTCGTTTTGTTTACATTCACTTTCATTCCTTTCCCTTTCAAAGCTTCATTCATAATATTTAGCATCTCCTGAAGCTCGTTAGCGGATGACGCAAGTATTACTTGATCATCAGCGTAGAGTAAACATTTGATGAGTAATTCATTCATTCTTAACCCATACATACTTTCTTTTAAATCTGTCAAACATTTATCCATGAAAAGGTTGAACAGCCATGGTGACGCAACACATCCCTGTCGAACACCTCTTTCGACAGGAAACCACTCCGTGTACGCTCCGTTTATTCTGACACAGGCACTAGAACCCTCATAGAGAGACTTCAATGCTTGGATCAGACAACCGCTCACCCCATACGTAGATAACGTTGACCACAGCTCATTCCTCACCACTCGATCATAGGCCTTTTCTAAATCTACGAACGCGCAATAAACTTTTTGGTGTTTAGCCAAACATTTTTCAGTTATGCACCGTAAAGAAAAGACCTGATCCGTACATCCCATTCCTCTTCTAAATCCCGCTTGCACGTCCCATATTTTCCCATCAGTTTCATTAATCACCCTTTCAATTAATATCTTTGCATACAATTTGCCGACGACACTAAGAAGGCTGATACCGCGGTAATTTTTGCACTCCTGCTGTGACCCTTTTCCTTTATATAGAGGGACAATTACGGCCTTGCTCCAATCTCTTGGGACTTGACCTTTCTCCCAGCATATATTGAAAAGGCAGTACAGCTGAGCTACCACAATCCCGCGGCCAGCCTTCAGCATCTCGACTGACACTCTGTCATACCCAGCAGCCTTACCTGATTTCATACCTTTTATCGCTTTCATGATGTCATCCATACTAATCTCGCTATCACTTGTCTTACATTCATTGCTATCCGCAGAGGCCATATTTACCTCTGCTTCATTTCTTTCAAACAAACTTTCAAAATGATCCTTCCATCTCTTCAATATCCATTCTTCTCCTTTTATTAAACTTCCATCTAAACTTCTGATTTTACAAAGCTCCGAGGAAGTAGATCTCCCTCGGGCAAATTGTATTGATTTCCAGAAAAACTTTTTGTTTGACTGAAAATCATCAGAAAGTCTCCTATCATACATATCACTGTATTCTTCTTTTTTCTTTCTTACAGCTTCTTTCACGATTACTTTCACCCTTTTGTATTCCATTCTTGCCTTTTTTACGTCATCATTCGTTGCCTTTTGCATTCGTTGGTTCGCTTTTGTAGCCAACCAATCGGACCAAGCTTTCTTCTTTTCACACACAGCTGCTTGAACATTTTTGTCCATCCACAAATTCTTCTCTTTCTTACCTTTCCTCCTTTTAGACACGCCACATACATCAATAGCAGCACCAACCACTCCATCTTTAAATTTATTCCATAAACTTTCAATCTCATTTCCTTCGTCTTCACTCTTGAATCGCCCACTCAAATTTTTCAGATATTCTTCTCTAACATCCTCTTCTTGCAATCTCTCCACTTTTATTCGTTCAAGAATGCTCGAGGTTTCCTTCTTTCTATGGCGCCACCGATTAAAAAGACCACCGATTCGGGCAACGACCAGGTAGTGGTCAGTATCGATGTCGACCCCGCGGTATACTCGAGCATCTAGAACTTTCTTCTTCAGTTTTTCGTCCACAATTACAAAATCAATCATACTTCTAGCATTCCCTTCTTCCCTTGTATACACATGAATCCCCTTGTGCTCAAACATAGTGTTTGCCACAAAAAGACTATGTTCCACACATATTCCAAGCAAACTTCGTCCATTTTCATTCACCCGTTTGTCACCAAACATACCAAGAGTCCTTTCATATCCATCACGTTTCACACCTACCCATCCATTAAAATCTCCTAACATAATTATTCGCTCATTCGGTTCACATTCATTCAACGTATCACTCACACTTTCCCAATACTCATCTATTTCTTTTTGGGCTTTATTGGACTTTCTGGTGCCCAGATCCGTCGGAGCATAAGCACCCAAGACAAAGATCCGAGTAAGTCCAACTTTTAGCCTGATCCAGATGAGTCTAGGACTCACGTATTTCACTTCTTTCACACAATCATCCATTCTTTCGGAAAGTATGATACCAACTCCCTGACAGCCTCTCTTATCACTGCTTACACCAGACCAGTAAGCTGTGTAAGGGCTATGTTTCGTGGTATCACATCCTTTCCTCTTTGTCTCATTCACGCAGAGTACATCTATGCACCTATCATGCATCATCTGGCATACTTCATCAATCTTTTCATTCATTCCTCCTCTTACATTCAAAGTAGCAAAGCGGCTCTCGGTAGCCCGCTTTTCGCCCCCATTAGGAACGTGACGTGATGGATTGCGAATCTCATCGCCGCCATTTTTGGAATGTAATAATATCACCATTGCGTTCCCACGAGTAGCAAGGGAACATAGGTCCATTCTGGCAGAGCCCCGCATGCCAGAATAAGGCTAGCCTATTTCTGGGTTCGCCCGGTCCCAGGGCCACCGCTTGCGACTAGGCAAATGCCCCTAGCCATGAGTCCCTCGGCACGGTACACCTTGGACTGGCAGGAAGTGGGTAGGAAAATGGAATAAAAGGGGGGAACGGGTCAAAAAGATAGGAACTTTGTAAGGAAGAGAAAGGAAAATATAAGGTAGTAGGATATTACTGACTCGGAAGACTGAGAAGATTCAGTAATAGCTCGGGGAGCCGGGATCGCATACCCGTGTACCATACTATGACTATCGGACAAATAGACAAAGATGTGTACCCCCTGACCAAATAGTTTAATCATATACGAAATATTTATTGCAACTGCCTCTAAATATAATTTACTTAATTAACTATCATTACAAATCATTTTCAGTCCATTTGGCAATCAACCTTGGATAATATAAAAAAAAAGAAAAAAAAAACAGCTTTGATTCTCATTGCATCAACGTGCGGGTAATGGTGGTCACCCCAGGAGGCAATCGGAGTCAAAGAACATCTAGCACGTATTGCAGATATAATTATGCTACAGCCTACATGAGGTGTATCTGAACCAAATCTCGTTGTTACTTGTACTAATCATCTGTTTCTGTCATCTTCTGCGTAGTCTTCCCCATCGTCCTGGCATAAGCCGTCAGTACCAACGTCTGATACAGAAATTTCCTTGGTTTCTTTTAGCATTTCGCGCTTTACCTTTTTAGGACGCTTTTTCTGTATTGTAGTCTTTTCCGTGATATTTACCCTTCCATCAGTTTTGTGTTTTTTTACCCTATATTTTTTTCTTATTATTATCACTATTCTCACTTGATTGGTTGTGCAACCAAATATATGGCTATTTCTACATCAAGTTTGCTAGCAAGGCTTCTCTCTCAAGACTAAAGATAGTGAATCGCCCTAGATGAGGTATTTTCTGGGGTAGAACCTATTATCCTCTTTTGAAGAATTGAAAATAAGATTGGCTTAAGCTTATAAGCATTTCTTATAGAAGGATCAATAAGCTATATACCTTTTTTCATGCTATCAGATGACCAGGAACCCTTTGATCCTCACTCGTATTTTCGGCATCTAAAAACAAATAAAAATGACGTATTTCAATACCCAAAGTTGCGATAGTCACCTAACTCTCATTCCCCGCAATCACCCTAGTAAGAGAAAAGGTTAATTAAAAATAATTTTTAAAACGTTGATATAATCTAAACTTCACATCGTCGTCGTCGTCGCTTCAACCGTTGGACGTCCACTGCTGGACATAAGTCTCACGTAGTGAAGTCTACAAACCCCGATCTCGCCCCGCCTGGCTCCAGGAGATCTGGCGGCCCACTTTATATCATCGGTCCACCTTGTACCTACACTGCGCCGTCCGGTGCGGGGTTGCCACTCCAGCAAGGTGCTGGAACCTCACATCACAAATCACAAAAGTCTAATCAAGTCCGTATAAAAGTCTTAATCGCATACTGCATGATATTCGGCACTTACCTTCTAATTTGTGTTGACGTAAAATTACATCAGCGGAGCACAAAACCAAAAAACCGACGTAACTTAGTGACGCGGGGGCTGACTGGCCCGAGCTGTTTCAGGCAGTGCTGGAGGGCCAGCTTGGTGATCGGGATGACATTTACGCATCGCTCGCTAGTTCAGTTTCGTGGATAAGAGGGTGACTCCCATTGCCCAATGACCCCGATTACCCCATTCTCCTCTACACTTAGTTTTTAATTACTTATTTTCACATTATTAGATACACACTTCCATTCACAATCTAATTAACATACAGATAGATAGATAGTATGCTTTATTGAATGGCACAAGAGAAACAATTATAAAACAATGACTTTGTTATTCTACTCTTCCAGACAACCCAACGTGTAGGGAGACCGTCAGAGAAAGGAAAGAGTTGACTTTACAACGAACATACATCTAACTAATACATTTTTAAATTCGTAACATCATTTACGTAGTTTTTCCGACATTAGTTAATTTTAAAATTCTCTACAGATATTGAAAGGATTTTTAAAATCGGTTCTATAATTTTAAGCTTCATTATAATAATTTGTTAAAAATAAAAAAAAAATTCTATATGCAAAACTTTGTTCTATAAAATTTGTGAAGAGATTTATTTGTTAAATTATTATTAATGTCTCAGTAGTTCAACTCGGAATACATTATTTTCATTAGTTTGAGATTTTCACATTCGTTATGTCTTTGAAGTAGAATGTCCGATTTTAATCATTTTAAAAGTATATTACAGGTATTGAAACGGTCTTTAATAAAAAAAAATTAATAGGATAAGGATTAATGGAGAGGTATTAATAATATGGTTTCATTATTGTCGATAGTTTTAATAACTTTAAAAATGTAAAAAAAGTAGTTATAGTGGCGTATCTACAGTAATTGGAGGTATGGTATTACGGACTTTTTTGTAGATATTAATACGTTCTACAGTACCGTAGAACATTTTTTTGTTCTATCATCAATAGTTTTGGCAGCGTACGCGATGACAGATTTTATGGTTCACACCTTGGGTTTCATAAATGCACGGTCCAGTAGTTTTTGTGTGAAAATGTTACAAACATATGTACATACATACAAAAACACAAATGTTTCCTCTCTATAATATTACTTTAGACTGAATTTAAGTGTGTGTGTGTGTGTGTGTGTGTGTGTGTGTGTGTGTGTGTGTGTGTGTGTGTGTGTGTGTGTGTGTGTGTGTGTGTGTGTGAGAAAGAGGGAGAGCGAGAGAGTATGTGTCTGTGTGTAATTTCATGTTTTGTCAGAGGAATGTAGAGCAACTACTTCATGACCAACAAAATTTGTCAGTGTCATTTGGTGTTTAATGACATGAAGGAAAACATTAGTATTGTAATAGTCTTGATCATAACATCCGAATATAAATTCACGTATCCAATGTAACATTAAAAATAGAGCAATAAAAACATCAGTTTCATTCTAGGTAATAATATATTTTTTATGATGATGAATCAGAGGAAACGCGATCTACGTAATTGTGTGGCCTTGCTAGCAAAGCTATTTTTCATCTTTGATTTTATTGACAGATTCCATACAGTGTAGAAGTATTTTGGGTAATAATTACACACCAAGTATTTAGACTACGAAAGATAATCTTATATAGAGATTTAGAAAGAAATACCATTAGATATTACATTGGCTAAGTGTAGGCGCAAATAGACGTATATTTTCAACTTTTTAATAATCCAATTATATACTTACTACCTAGTGGATAGTTTTTCGGCTAGCATTTTCATTAATTTAGGTAATTTTGTATGTAGTTATGTTTAGTTACACGTACTTGTACCTCTACCGCATCTCTTTAAGTACTCTCCTATGTCAAAGGGCTATGTACATCCGCTATCATTATATATTGTTTTATCTGTTTTGGTATATAAATAAATAAATAAATAAAATAATACTTTTTAAAATGAGCTGTTTGCTGTGTAACCACCCGCAGCCCCCTTGGGGGTGGAATTAATTAAAATCCGTTCTCAGCTGACCTCTACTTAGCAAAATGAATATTCCTACCAAATTTCAAGTCTCTACGCCTTATGGTTCCAGAGATATCGTGATGAGATACAGGTTGTCTTTTATTAGTCATATGAAAATATACATATAAAGAAGGTCATTTAAAGTAAGAGTTGACCGAATTTTACTGGAATTAGCTTTGTGATTTATTTACTTTTATTGGTCCACTAGCGTATACACATATATTCTTGCAGAAATTACTTTTCAAATTACCTACAAAATATGTGGAATCATTTGAATACGAACTCCACAAACTCAAACAATTATATTAGTTTAATAACAGATATCCTATGAACTATATAACACACTAACTTTGCTGATAAAATAAAAATTAAAAGTGCGTGCGTACAAATTACATATCAGAAGTGAAACTTCTTTGGCAAATTAAGTTTTAAGTCTTATTTATACAAATCTAAAACTTTAGATTTCCGAGACTCAGCGGGAAGGAAAAAGGAAGATATGTTTAATGAATTTAATTGTCTTTAAAATAATAATATTTTTTTTTTTAAATTGAAATCTCAAATTTTTATTAACGAATTGTAAATTGGAATGCCACGTGTTTTTTTTATCAATCTTACATATTATTATTAAATTTTGTTTGTGGATTAAAAAATTAGAAAAGAGAATTTATGAAGTATTTTCATTTTATATTTTATTGAAAATAGATTTAATTTAACATACTATTAATATAAAATAAAAATACTTCATAAAATATCTTTTCTAAATTTTCAATTAAATGACGAGTAGAAAATTAAAATGCCACATGTTTTTGTAAATATTAAAACTACCTAACTTTTAAACGAATTAGCATAACAAATTGCTGCACATCTTCGTGATACTAATCACGGGTTTCTTCCGTAAAAATTTTATCCTTATGCGCCATTAAAGAAGTTTTACGTCATCAATACAAGAAGTACATACTTGTCATACAGAAACGGATGATTGGTGACCACGATTTAATAATTTGGTCCAAATTTATTTATCACAATAAAATTAATCTACAACATAACATTAGTTAATCAGTGGTTTCTACACTAGATGGCTGTCTTATTGGTCTAGTGGTTAGCATGGTCGACTACAGAAATGATATCCTGGGTTCTAGTGCCGGGTACAACCAATCCAAAAATCGATATTGATTGTTTTCTATTAAGATTTTCTCAATATTTGCACGAAGTCGAGAGACCTGCGCCTGATCTCTCTTCGGTCGTCACATCGGTCTATAAACGTGAAGGAATAGAGAGTGCACTTGTGTACTATGTCTGCCAATCCTATGTTGAGCAGCGTGGTGTGTCTATGCTTTAAAAACCCTCTCTCCTATGAGTGAGTTGCTACTTACCTTACCTTCTACTACACTAGAATTTTCTATATTGTGTAAAACCACGTCCTCCCAAAATGTTCAACTAAGACTACGCATCAGTAGCTTATAATTTAGATTTTGTATAATACAATAAGAAAATGCAATAACGCATGTCTTGTGTTTGAGTGTATAATTTTATCTTTAAATGTCGTAGTTGTGGCTGTTTTAGAGTGTTAAGCCAAAGACAGATAAATATATATTATTTTATCTGTCGTTGGCTAATAATTAAGAATTCTGTTTGCTATAAGTGTATATCCCGCAAATAAAAAGGAAATTCAATCAGCAAAACACTTGTATAGTTTATCAGATTAAAATATTTTGTCAATCTTTAAGATTTTGTGAAGCTCACATTTAACACAAATAACTACGGTAATATTTTTAACGCCTGTTAAAACAATCTCTACAACAGCAGATGAAACGTTTAATCAAATAGATCGTTTTGTATTAATTGCGCAATGAAACAAAGCTGCCGGTAACATTTTATGTTGTATAATCACTCCAGTTATTTTATTACATCCGAGGCTCAATAACAGTCTCGACTCACTTACGCCGTGATTAAATTATCATTGCAAACTCAGACTGCTACTGCCGAACTTACTTATTACGTCTCTCTTCTGAATTAGTTCATTTCATTTATTATTAAATAAGTCTTCGTATCGTTAAGCTTTCCTTTATTTAAGAGAAAGTAAATTACAAATAAATATATTTATTTAATTCCTATTTTTAGATTACACTTTCCCTGTGTATAATAGGACTCAGTTCTGGATGAATTGAACATTGTGGGAACCAGGAACTTCTAAGAACACAGTTTTTTGGCCACATAGCCCGTAAAGCCGGTGATAACGTACAGAAGCGTAGCGTCACCGGGAAAATCAGAAACGTAGTGTCATCAGGAAGATTGCGGGTAAAAGCCCAAGAGATACATTCTCAACTCCGGTCTCTTATACCCTACATCCACCGATCCTATTGACTGTACTCCTTTCATACTCGTTCATTACCTGGTTGGTCGTCCACTGTCTGTGAAGACTACGACCGAGAGCTATCGCATCATTTCACACGTTACCATTGAGTGGTGCAAGCTTGACAGCAAACCTGGAGCCGTTGGTCAAAGGAATACGTCTCAGGACTACAAGTTCGGACTAAATGGAACAGAGTGGGGAAAAGTCTACAGGAAAACATTCCTGTGCTCATCAAGGAGGACAACAGCCCCCCTTTGAAATGGAGCATGGGACGTGTTATAGCTACATTTCCTGGGGAAAACGGAGTCTCTAGAGTGGCGTCTATCTGCATGGGTTCTGGAAATATATTTCTTGCATAAGAACTCTATTGGAAGTTTATTCTTCCAAGGTCGGAAGCATGTTTACGCGAATATTACACATTACGTTCTGAAACGGAACGCATCTCGGGCATATAATTTGTATTGACGACGGGAGAGTCACCTTCATAACGAAATACAAAGCGATACGGAATTAATATTCAAATAGTACACGCAAGAACCAACGCCCTTATTAACGCAATTATTACTTATCTTATATTGAAACGTTATTACCCCTATGCTTTGGACTGGTCAAATCTGCACCAGTCTCAAAACTCAAGTCTTTCATGCAGTCCATGTCGCGCAAAATAGCAGATGGCGCAGCAATGATATAAAGAGCAAAACATCATGAGAGGACACGACCCCCATTGGGTTAAGAACCCAAAGAGATACCTTTTCCCGCTCACACACAAGATCGCTTATGTTACACACACAAACATACTGTAAGCTTTAATTTTTTATTAATTTTACTTTAATTTTAATTTTCAAATAGCAACATTCTCTGAAAAAAAGGCCTTATGGATACCCAGAACTCGCAGAAAATGATATTCAGGATTATTTAAAGAAAAGGTTGAATAATTTTGTTTAATTGTACAATTATATGTACGGACAGACAGAAACATAGGTATATACTGTAAAATAATAGTTTTATTATTAATAATAGTTTAGTATAATATACATATAAATAGTCAAGGTACTGTTTAATTTTCAAACATTTTGCGTAAATTGTAAAATGTATGGTTAATTTAAAGTCGCTTACTGAATTTATACATTTGCTACTATACTCCCTAATTGTGTATTCCATTTTTTAATGGTTTATTCATTTCATAAAAAATAATATATTTTTGATGTGCAACTTCTGAGGGTAATTTTTTTACGGATGAAACGCGTGATTAAAGTCACGAAGATGTGCAGCGTTTTTTTTGCAGATTCGTTTGAAGGTTAGGTAATTTTAATACATAGTTACAAATAACACCATTTAATAATTTAGTTTACTATTTTTCGTAAACTATAAAATAAAAATAGTTCATAAATTCTCCTTTCTAAGTTTTAAATTCGAAAACAGAATTTAATTAATAATTTGTAATATAGATATAAAGTCGCAACCTCTGGTTGTGGCGTTACAATCTGGTTTTGTCCGCCATAATGTGGGTAGTCGGGCGAGGAGACTAACGTCGGGTATTTCAATAAAATATTCCACGATACAATTAGTTCCTTGTTTACTAATTTCACTAATAAATCAACACTTATAATTTTACATAATTAACAAAGTATAACTAGATGTAAAACTTTCCACTAGCAGACGTGGGCGCGTGCGCACTCTATGAAATCCGAACCAATAATGGCCGCTCGGTGTTATGTCAGCTGTCAATCTCAAAATTGTCAAGTCCGATTCGATTGTAAAGTGATTAACAATCTGTGCGCCGTCAGACAAAAAAACACGTTGCATTTATATTTACAATTCATCTTTTGATATTTCAATAATTTATTTGTATTAATTTTTGACACGTAATATTTTAATGACAATTAAATTCATTAAATTTCTAATATATCTTCCTTTTTCTCTCCCTCTAATTACATATTAGTTTGCCAACGAAGTTTAACTTCTGACACGTGTACTTTGTACGCATGCCCTTTGTTTTTTTGCCATTTGATGTTAATAGATTTTAAAGTAGGAATTGTCTTGATTTTATTTTTTATTTTAACGGTTCTTCTTTTAAAAGTAATTACCAATGACTTTTTAACAGGGTTGCATTACCTTCTCACAGGGTATAAATTAACTTAATATTTAAACCGGGGCAAATGATGTTGTTGGCCGTATCCAACGAGATTACGAACTAATAACGTTACAAAACAAGCTCTTTGCGGGTAAATTATGCATGCACTCTCGGATCATTACAACGGCCCTGTTAGATTCAGGCTGCATTTACAATATTAAAACGGGAACAGCTAAGAAAACAATCTCGAACAAATTAATTTACGAATTTATCCGCTGAATATATTAACAGCTATGAATTAATATTAATAAGTTAATACTAAGACGAATCGTTTGAAATATTGTCAATTACTTGTGAATGATTACAATCTACATAATCAAATTAAAAATTCTTTATTCTAGTAGGATTTATACAGCACTTTGAATCGTCAAATATAGTTTTTTCCGTCTATTATGTACAACTGATGATGATATTAAAAGCTGAACGTGATAGTATATATAAAATAATTTAGATAGATAGTATACTTTATTGAACACCACAAAAAAAAAACATAATGCAATGACTTAACTTAAAATAACTCTAGTGTACAATGGGCGGTCTTATCGCTATTTAGCGATCTCTTCCAGACAACCTCACGTATAGGGAAACCGTCAAAGAAAGGAGAGAGAAGGTAGGCGGTGTTTATAGATTAAAAGGGAAACATATATTACTTGAAATAAATACATAAATATAAATACTTATACATACATACTAATACGAATACACATATATATATACACAAGAAATAAATACATATAAAGAATAGATACATATAAAGATATATAATACATTTTTATCCATGCCTGTATATTATTGCGATAAGGAGAGATAGTGCTCCACTACACGTTTCTTGAATGTGGAGATACTTTGGCACTGGCGAATTTTGACAGGAAGCGCGTTCCAGAGGTTAATTGCACAAATCGTAAAGGATTTATGGAAAAATTTTGTTTTACAGTATTTTGACTGTAGCACCAATTCTTCAGCACGGCGTGCATTAAGCGTGAACTCGAATTTATCTTTGAGATAACGCGGAGTTTTTGGGTTGAACAATACACAGTACAGAAGAGTGAGAATGTGCAAGTTCCGGCGAAGTCTGATTGGAAGCCACTTGAGCTTTGAACGAAATTCTGATATATGGTCATATTTGCGCAAGCCAAATATAAACCGAATGGCGGTGTTTTGAAGTCGCTCAAGTTTATTCAACTGCTCCTCGGTGAGATCTGGGAAGCTTGCGTCAGCGTAGTCGAGAATACTGAGAAGTAGTGACTGTGCTAGCATAATTTTGGTGGGAATGGGCAAGAATCCTTGCAGGCGGCGTAGGGACTTCATGGCACCAAAAAACTTTTTGCTAATTTCCTTGATATGATGAGACCAAGTGAAAGAGGAGTCCAGATGAACGCCAAGATTCTTAACCGTCCAGCTGTAGGGTATTTCGACTCCATCATATTTCGTGTGCGGAAGGGTACTCCAGTCAACTCTTGAAACAAAACCTCGACTACCAAAAATTATTGACTGAGATTTACTCGGATTGATCTTAATTCCGTAGGATTTACTCCAGAGCCGAATGCGATCCAAATCAGAATTGATGACTGATATAGCCGAGGTCAAATTATCAAGAGTGGACTGGCTATATATCTGGAGATCGTCTGCATACAGATGGTAGAGAGAAGATAAATTATGAGTAATAGAGTTGATGAAAACTGCAAATAGTAATGGTGACAACACGCCACCCTGAGGTACTCCAGTTCGGACATCGCACCATGATGAAAAAGTTTCATCTACACGGATACGTTGCCGACGGCCCCTCAGGTAATTTCGAAACCAGCCCAGTGCTGATGGAGATACGTTAAAGGAATGCAATAGACCTAACAGTATGTCATGGTCAACTGAATTAAAAGCACTGCTAAAATCAAGCATGGTTAATACTGTAAGCCGTTTGTTATCCATTCCCATTCTAATGTCATCCGATACTTTGACTAGGGCAGTAACCGTACTATGACCAGGTCGGAAGCCAGATTGCAGCGGATTGAGAAGGTTATTTTTATTTAGGAAAAGGCATAATTGGTAATGGACACATTTTTCAAGGACCTTGGACAAGAATGGTAAAATAGAAATTGGACGGAAGTCAGACAAGGAGGATGTGTTAGAACATTTAGGAATGGGAGTGATTTGTGCATCCTTCCAAGCTACGGGGAATTCGCCACAGGATAAGGATTGATTGAGGATATTGGTCAAGACTGGAATAATAAGGTCCAGGATGGGAAGAATCATCTTACGGCTAATGCAGTCGGTACCAATGGCATTAGATGAGACAGCTAGAATATTCATTTTCACGTCACATTCAGCAACTGGTCGGAAAATAAACGGAGGAAAATCTGGAGTTGGTTTTAATGAAAGAGTACTTAAAGTGCGCGCCTTGTCGGACACATCTATTGAGTCAGATGTTGCAAAATGTTTATTTAGGATCTCGATGTCAAAATGATTAGAAAAGAAGTTACGAGATTTATTACCAACTCCTATAGATTCAAGAAATTTCCAGGCTTTAGCTGGGTCGCCGTTTTCGACAGATTTATGAATATGGCGTCGTTGCGCGTTTCTACAAGCTGTATTGCAACGATTCCATGCTTTAGTATAACGCCTTCGGTTGTCGTCGGATTCTCTACTTTTTAATCTATATTTAGCTTCGTTTTTTTAAGAATCAAGTGTTTTAAACGATCATCCAACCAAGGTGCAGGCAAATGCTTAACTTTAATTGGTTTGATAGGAGCATGGTGATCGTAGAGCTGATTTATCATTGAGTTAAATAATTCTACTTTCCTATTAACAGAATTTTCAAATATAACAGGAGACCAATCTAACTATGCAGCATCTTCGCGTAGACGGTTCTCATCCACTCCACCAAAATTACGTTGCAGAAGAATTCTCGGCTTTGCTTTAGGAGGACGTATTCTATAAGAAACAAAGATCAAGTCATGATGGGAATTTATTACATATTTCAAATAAAATAATATTTTAAATAAAGGATATGGATCGTCATTTGACTACATCGTATTTTTAGAAACAATGGCCTTCATAATGTCGTTCCCATTGGTCAATTTGTAAACATACTAAATGATGCCAATTTGGAATATTATTATTGTTTTATAAACGATTAGAATTACTTACATTATATTAATTGTCACTATTAAAAACTAACAGGGAGTGGTAGTTGCTTAAGAAATGTATATAATTAAGAAATGTATTTGGGGCTGTATTTGACGCCAAACACTCTCATTGGTGATTTGCCGTAATAGCCTCATTAGCAAGAAAGGTATATATTCGTGGAAGTTGGTTGAGTCCTCATTTAGTTTGTAATCAACGTTAGCTACCAGTTATTGTGTTTTAAGTTAGTTGTGTCGGTAAAAAGGGCTGATTTGCGATACAAAACTAAGTGTATTTCCTTAAAATAGAACTGATGTCTTTTTAATATGTCATAATGATAATTGTGTGCTACTTGTTTTTATATTTAATGATAATGGATGTTTTTTTATTGTAATTTGTATTAAATATAACATGAATAATAACAAGAGTAAAAGGCTATAGAGCTTCTTGCCGGATTTTTCTCTAATAGTCAGATAGGTTCCGAACCGGTAGAGCCTTTGACAAAAAAGTTCGAGTTTACTGAAAGTCATTGACCATTTTTAACTAAACGCAAACTAAAACTAATCACAGCGTATTTTAAAATAAATAAATGTTTTATAGTTTCTTGCTAATTATTTATTGATGAAATAATTAAAATGTGTGAAATGGCCTGAATAAAACTTAATGTTATGTACATACATTACTTTTTATTTATGATATTATCGATTTTTATAAATTAGACTTGTATAAATATAAACAAGACTTAAAATTTAGTTTGCCAAAGAAGTTTCACTTCTGACATGTGTATTTTGTACACACACGTTTTTAACTTTTTTATCATAGCCTTACCTGTCTTCTACTTAATTTTTTGAAGACTTTCACGAAGCCTGGTTTTACTGCATCCAAGAATGTTATATTGAAATGCCTTAGACCCGTAGATAATATGTGTATATATATATATATATATATATAATAGAGATATCCAGGTATCTATTGACTCTTCACGATATCTCTGGAACCATAAGGCGTAGAGACTTGAAATTGGTAGGAATATTTCTTTTGCTGCGTAGAGGTCAGCTACGAATTTTATGAAATTGATTGAAATTTGGTACAGGGACAATCTAGAGCCTCAAAAAAGGAATATAAGCTCTTTGCAGTAACTAAGCAAATAACTCATTGACGTTTTTATACGTATGTTTTTTATTTGCAAAGCAATTTGCTTAAATTAATGAAATTATTCAAACCAATGAAAAAACATTCAACGCTGACGAAGTCACGGGTTCCGCTTATATATATATGAGATATCCAGGTATCTATTAATTCATCACGATATCTCTGGAACCCTAAGGCGTAGAGAGTTGAAATTTGGTAGGAATATTCCTCTTGCCGAGTCGAGGTCAGCTAAGAATGGATTTTACGAAATTCCACCCGCAAGGAGGGTTGCGGGGGTGTTATTTTAAAAAAATCAAACTTTCTCATTAAAAAAACTTCACATTTACAAACTATATCTTTTACGGTATGTGAAACTTGGTCAGAATTATTTTTTGACGTAGTGGAATGTATTAAAAGTAAATTTTAGGAAATTCCACCCTCAAAGGGCGTGCTGGTATATTTCTTATTTGTAAAACAATTTGTGTTAAATAATGAAAATGCAACCAAAAAAACATTTCACGCAAAGTCGCGGGTTCAGCTGGTAAATAATATATAAAAAGCATAAGGTTAGAAATATGAGTGATGTCCCGTATCCCTGTTAGAACAAATAAAATTTAAATACATTCAGATTACTTATTATCTCAGAGACCACTAGGATAAAAGCCGGGCAAATCCTCGAGCGCTCAAATTCTTCGAGCGCGGTTGCGAACCGTCTTTGCCCGACGGGCGGTAATAAAAACGGCTTAAATAGGATTTCAACCGCGAGTTCCTCGCCTTAATTAAATTGGATTTAAGACTAAAAAATATACGTGAAAAAATCGTGTCAATTATTTTATGCGACTGAACGAACCGTTGAACATTCCAATACACTTATATCGTTCAAAGCCTAAAGACTTAAGAAATATTAACAGCTACGCTATCTACTAAAATCCTATTAAATTTTTTAATATATTCCAGTTCAAATTCTCCCTATAATAAAAGGTAAGAAGTAGTCTATACCACTGCTGGGCATAGGCCTCACTCATAAGTGACAGGGCTTTTAGAGCATAGACCCACCATGCTGCTCCACTGCGGGTTGGAAGGTAAAATACACAAGTGCGCTCTTTATTCTTCACTGACATAGTCCGATGTAACGGGAATCCGACACGACTGTAGAGAGATCAGGAGCAGGACCGACGGCAACTGAATAGAAAAATCAATACTAATTTTTTATATCGCCGAACCTGGGACATGAACCCAGGGCCTCATATCTGTAGCCGAATATGCTAACCACTAGACCAATAAGGCAGTCTATTCTCCCTACAACTTGTACAAATTTTCAATCAGTAATTTAAAATACTTTTCATACATCAACTCAAGATTAAACATATATTTTTATCCTATTGTGGAAAACACGATGTTAAAATCAAAGTCAAAATATCTTTACTCAAGTAGGCCCATTACAGCACTTTTGAATCAAATATCGTTTTTTCTATATATTATTTAAGTGAATGACTGATGATAACATTAAAGAACGACTTACAATTTATAGTTTCGAGGGTTCCTTCGCGCCCTAATCTGAAAAGAGCTACAATATTTTCGGTCGCATTGCATCAGCTGTTTTACGTGCGTCGTGGTATCATACAACTACACAATGATTTAAAGTACTTGTTTAGGTAAAATATCACTGGAGTAATTTGCTGTAGGGGCAATGGTAGTCGGAAGTGTCATTTTATAAAAACATGCTGCTTGTTCTTTAATTTAACGTGTAGTCTTAACATTTTTATTATACTGTAAAGACTCGTTGAAATATCAGTAATGTTAAAATATGGGCGATTTTCGGCAACAGCTGTAGCCGCTGGATTTTAATTATCACTTAAAGAGTCTTTCAGACGCACATAATTGCACCTATAAAACATTTAAAGCAGAATGTAAACGATTAAAATACCACCATTGAGGAAGAATGATGACGATTCTCATGGTGTTTTGTGATTAAAAATAGTCTTTTAATGATCTCTGATTTGTTAAATTCGTAGCTGATCATGATATTATTAAAATATCTGAAAAATTCACGTAAGATAAAGCACTGTAAGGTCCAAAACTATTGTTTTAACTGCCTGATTGAATTGAAATAAAAACAAACTAGTAATGCCTTATTTTAGGACGAAGAAAGTTTAGAAATCATTCGTCGGGTTGAGCATACGCAGCATACTATTATATTTTTAATATGATACCCGAATCACTGTTAGGTTTGCCTCCATATAGTTTTAAGAGATATGTTAAAAAGGTCCTATTAAAAAAGGCACATTATAATGTTGAATTATTTTAGCGACAAAGATGTTTGGACTTGATTCTAGTAGCACATGAAAGGTACACACATTGTAACATATTTAAAAGAGTAACCGTTGAGTTTCTTGCAGGTTTCTTTACAGCGGTGTCAACTTTCCGAATCAGTGGTAGCTTTGTTACTAACGGAATGACTACTGTTTCAAAAGTACCTTTTGAGCCTACTTGAATAAAGAATATTTTGATTTTGAAGATTAACATACATGTACCTAACGCGTCGTAGACTTTGATGAAGAATGGGTTTCCCTGTAATTGTTAGTGATCAAGGACTAACCGGGTACGTGGTAGCGTTTAAATGAAAAAATGAAATTATAGTACTGTTATAAAAATAATTTCTTTAAGGTTTTGGTATTTTAACAGCCTCGCATCGTCGACACATCAAACTTATGCAGTCCTACGACAGATAAAACATGTAGGTATGATATGCTCAGGTTGCTAGTAAAATATAATACACTTGACAGGGTTTACGAATATGAGGGCATTGTGTGTTTGCTCTAAAAACGTGCAGCTTTTATCATGTCACCATAAAGGAGAGTGCAGTGGTCAATGCAGGTTTGGCATTAATTCTTGTTTATGGCGAATCGCTTTTAGTGGCTCTGTTGAAAACGGACGTGAAACGTCTGATTCATTTTATTCAGGGATGATTTTATTCTGGCAATTATATCATTCAATTCCTATTTATCAGTAGATTATACGTCTTCCCCTGCCTTACCTTACCTTAGATTTTATTACAAAGGAGAAACTCATTATAATAGTTTATTCTAAAAAAGATTTTTGGTCCGGAAACCATATATAATAAGGCATTCAGACTATAAAAGAATTGCATCAGGGGTCTCTGCAATGTGGGATCATTTGTGAAGCACTTTAAAAAAAATATCCTGCCTTTGCCATGTATGTACATAAGAGATGTATGCGTATTTGTTAAAAAAACATCCACAATACTGTAACGCTAAAAGATATGTCTCGAAAGAAACTATATGTCTCGAAATGCTGCAGTAACACTTGAAAAACATTCCTGGGATGGCTGTAAAGATATATAATAAGCTACCCATAGAAATTGTTTAATTGACGGTACAATCTTATGAAAATAAAACTCGATAAAATGCCTTTACAAAAATGTTATATTTTCTTTCTATACATATATAAGAGATATCCAGGTATCTATTGACTCATCAGAATATATCTGGAGCCATAAGGCGTAGAGACTTGAAATTTGGTAGGAATATTCCTTTTGCCGAGTAGAGGTCAGTTAAGAACGGATTTTACGAAATTCCATCTGAAAAGGGGGTCTCAGGGGTGTTATTCGTATGTTTTTTATTAATGAAAAAGATACCCAAAAAACATTCCACGCAGACGAAGTTGCGGTTTCAGCTAGTATTACATAAATGAATACTTAACGTCACAATTTATACATAATGTGGATATTCATTGTATTGATTCTATATTTTGACATTGTAATTATTATTTGACATTTTTATATTATTGATTTTATAAAAAAAAAACTTAAAATCATCGAACTGTCGTAAAATACAGGTAAAAAAGTATACTTCAATCTGTGTGATTGTATAAAAAAGATACAAACAGGAAAACGGTAAACTAATAGTAAAATTTAATCTTCTTTATTTAAATAAAAATTAAGTTAACAAAAGGATTTATTGATAATAAAAATTAGGTGTAAAGAAAACAATGAATTCGTAATTTTATATTAATTTGTACAAGAAATCTACCCTCTTATCGTCATCGAGCTGGAAAATAACGGATGTTCTTAGAAGAATAAGACGGTGTTTTTAAAGAGGGCTGAAAAATAATTAATCATTTTCGTTTTTATGGAGCTAAAGGTTGAGAAGACACGATTGTGCCGTCACTGTAGGGTTATTCTTTTGTGGGGAAAAGAAATGTTATACTTGTACCTTTAATCTTTATAAATCCATTAAAAACATATCAAACAATAGCGCTGGCATAACTTTTTTACGCAATCTATATACATTTAAGTAGTATATAAAAAAATGATGTCAAAGTTTTTGTTATGGAATTCCTAGAAAACGGCTTAACCGACTTTGTCGTAGGTCCATATGTAGAGTGTGAACTTAAAGAATAAGCTATGTTTTGATATTTTAGATTACCCGCTTTTTTTTTGACGATGGGAAATGTATTTACGCACAGTAGGGAGTGTGGGACTCACTGAAAGATCAGAATACCCACAAAAACCCAGCGGAACCCTCGACATCCCTGTGTGGAGAACCAGAGGTACGACTACACAATCCACTCTGGTACCCCGGATTTAGCCGCCTCATCTTAATAGTTTATGGAGGGGGAAGAAGATGCACAAATCTACGCATCCGGCTTCTCCGCCTCCTCCGTCGGATAGGTGGAGTGACGATGACATTCTGTGTCACCCTCTCCGATGCCTCCTTCAGCAACATAACGGATTCGCAGAAGGAGGCAAGCATTGCGCCAACTATGCTCATCAATGAGAGGTTCCCTCCAATCAGCGACACCAAAACGCTGAGGTCCCTATGCGGAACACTCTGTCATTGTGTGCTGTGCCGAATCTGTGGAAACACCACACTCGGCGCAAGCGGCCGATTCCTCACAGCCGACAATCTGATGCAGGTATTAACTAAAACAACCGTGTCCGGTTCACACCTGCACCAGTCTATAAGACGACGCATCGCCTCCATAATGGCTACGCCCGCATTTGGGGATCCGAGATCTTCCTTCCACCGTTCGTTTAAGGCATTATCCGAGAAGGCCCATGACTGAGCTTCGTCACTATCAGGTACCTCACCTCTAGTTCTTCTAGCCACCCTGTACTGATAGGCGGCTGCAAGTACTTCCGCCCGTAAATGGACATATATTTTTTTTAATTGAATGGATAAATATATTTCAGTGAAAGTACAATATTATATATTCCCACGAGATTAGGAACTATAGCTTGATACCACGAGGAACAGGTAGTTAAAATACAGTTTATACACCAGAAAATATGCTTTGTACTACTGTTTGTAAGTTTTCCTTCATGCCGTATTCCTATTGGTTTTTCTGTAAAGCTTTTTGTCTTAAGCTCATAGCTTTGTTGGTTAAACGTGCTATTGCGTCTTTTTCCCATGGTGTTCCAGTTGCCTAGTACGTGCAATGAAATTCAGTAACTTGTTGATTCTATATATAACATAATTTCTTTTATATCAATAAAGTTTTACTATATTTATAGATGACATACTGAAATTATAATTTGCAAACTTTGATTGAACGCGTTAATCTCTGGAAATCGTCGTCGTCGCTTCAACCGATGGACGTCCACTGCTGGACATAGGTCTCACGAAATGATGCCCACAAGGCCCGATCTTGCGCCGCCTGGCTCCAGCGGCTACCGGCGACCCTCCTTATATCGTCGGTCCAC
>JACTOM010000054.1:385554-408380 GCA_015832385.1 Elymnias hypermnestra
TAAATTCTAGTAGGCTGCATAAGATTAACAACTCATTTAAGGGTAACTGTATACGTTTCTATAATAAACTCCCACAAGACGTTCTAAAGATGTCAATTAATAAATTCAAAGTCTTTGTTAAAAGAAAGTTGATAGAAAAATCGTATTATAAGTTGCAAGATTACCTAGACGATAGAAACGCCTGGGAGTGAACGAATTGCTCTAATTTTAATTGAAATATAGTAACCTAATATGGTATTGTAATGATGATGGTAAAAAAAAAAATACCCGACTGAGTTTGTTGTGGGTTCTTCTCGGATCAGGGCGCGAAGGAACCCTCGTAACTTTAGATTTTAAGCCGATCATGAGTACCGTCATCAGACGTATATTAGAATCAGAGTGTGGAAAAAAAATATAATTTGACGATTCAAAAGTGCTGTAATATGCCTACTTGAATAAAGATATTTTTGATTGATTTGATTAAATAATACTCACATATGTCTTGTAATTAAGCTACGAGGAGCAATTTTGACCACTTCGTATCTGGGTGTGACTTTGTTAAGACAATAATAAGCCAGATGCAGCGATAGTGGTAATGATTGATCTCTTTTGGCATATAATTAGCAGATTTTGAAGCAAGTTTATGTGTATCTTCAGGTGCATTCGAGAATGGTATAGATTGACAATTCGTCTCGATAAATAACGCATTTACCAGAATTTATTCTCCACGGGATCATGAACTACGTGAGTGAAACCGCCGAGAGCTAATATTTGTACCTATTACATTATGTCACGGCATCAGGCATGATTGGCTGGACTAATTTCAGTAGTTATTTTTTGTTGTGTTTGTTATAGTCAAAAGATTTAGAAAGTTGCATCGAACTGACTTTTAATTTCCTCCTTCTTTGTTATATGACTTTCAGACATCCTAATTATTTTAATGGGACATTATGGAGTTTGACATAACTGTCAGCGATTGACGTAAAGAGCGCTGCAAAAAAATAATTAGCTTAGTATTATATGTATGTAAAATATATGTTGATAAATAAATCTTTGCGGCGATCGCTAAGTTTCTATGGCATGTCGCCTGTTCCCGTGTCGGAATACCAACAAAAGTATTCATATAATTACCAAAAAATTAAACTAAAAATGCCCTGTTTACACTAAAACACTAGTATAAACACTATTGAATAAATGTTTAATTTGTTGTATTTCTTCGTTAAGTCAGGTAGTATACAATAAATATACTGACTGTATATGGCGATGTTACTTGTGGTTGTGCGTATATTTACAGCGTATGTACTGCAGTGTTAATTTAGATTATATTTCTATTTTTTATTGTTATCATATTCAAATTCCTTTAACAATTTTAGTATACGAATATAAACTCTTGGAGAACATAATCTCAAAATCTATGCAGTAATGGCTTTAAATTTAAAGCGAACATTTAACCTTTCCAAAACGTATGGCGCGACAAAGTTTACGAAGAACTTGTAAATTATTGGTCCATATGTGAAAATGTTCATGCAAATGTAGGAACCAGGCACTATTGTGCATACTTCGATTTTACCGAACTACATTTACTTTTAAATACTACTAGCTATTCCGGCGGTGTCACTCTTGGGATTTTGGGATAGTCTGCTACCTAATGCGACTCGCACTGCTGGGCACTCTTCACTCAAAAGAAAGAGGATTTTTAGTGTATAAATCCACCACGCTGCTCCACTGCAGGTATTATATATTTATACACTTGATTGCACCTTACAAGTAATGCATTATAATAAACTTACCTAAATAGAGAAAGAAAGTACAACAGGCGGTCTTATCACTTAATAGCGATTTCTTCTAGACAACCTTGAGTTAAAAAAGCTGTAAGTTGCGAAGAAGGAAGGTAGGTAATAACATAAACATACACACAAATAACTACATCCTAATACATTTACAGTAATAGATATACATATCAACATACGGCTACCTATGCTCCGAGACGTGGTCGCTGACTATGGGCCTCATACGAAATCTCAGAGTCACTCAGCGTGAGACGGAGAGGGCTATGCTCGGAGTTTCTCTACGTGATCAAAGAGATCTGTAGCAGAACCAAAGTCACCGATATAACCCTACGAATCGCGAACCTGAAGTGGCAATGGGCGGGGCACATAGTCCGATGGACCGATGGGCGTTGGGGCCTGAAGGTGCTGGAGTGGCGACCCTGATAATATAGAGAGGGTCGCTGGTAGCCGCTGGAGCCAGGCGGCGCAAGATCGGACCCTGTGGACATCATTACGTGAGACCTATGTCCAGCAGTAGACATTGAAGCGACGATATCAACATATTAATATATATATCGGGCTCTGGTCTTCCATAGTTTAAATAAAGACAACCACTCTCAATTTTCACAGGGATTATTTATTACTTTAAACTAAATGATTATATAATTTTTTAATTAAATGATAATAACCAATAATTTATGGGTGCAAGGTGTGCACCGGACACAACTTCAAGTAAGAATACCCGCCAGTCTAATGCAAGCCCTTTTAAACTAGTTTCTGCGAGTAGGGGTAGTTCGAATGTTGGTAGATGTTTGTCGCTAGCTCGCTGCACACCTTGTTACCAACATTAAAAAACGTTGCCGCCGTCATATATAAAATACATAAACTTACATAATATGTTAATACATACATATAATGTCGCCAATACTTAATTCTACTGCAAGAAATAATGTTTTTTGTCAGGTTATTAAAGGTCGCTAGCGATTTTGCCTCCCGGATATAACGGGGCAACGCATTCCATAATTTGGTCACCTGGACAGCAAACGTATGTTCATAGAAATTTGTTCTTTGTACTGGCACTTGTTTTATAAAATTCTCAACCGTAACTCTTTAGAGTGCTTCCCAAGAAATTCAAATTTGTTCTTTAGATACACAGGCGTATTAGGATGAAATACCACATAGTACAGGAGATAAGTATATGCATATTTCAGCGATTTCGTATGGGTAGCCACTTGAGCTGTTGACGGATAGAGTGGTAATATTTGCGTAAGCCAAATATGAACCTTCTGCAAGATTTTGAAGTCGCTCAAGTTTATTTAATCTAAAAGTCCTCTGTTAGATTGAAACAGAGAGTTAACGGGCATAGTACACAAGTGCACTATCTATTCCTTCACTCTCATAGTGCGATGTGACGGCAATCCGATACTCGTGGATAGAGATCAGGCGCAAGACCGACGGCTTAACGTGCTCCTCGAGGCACGGAAGTGGAGCACACCGCCAATTTTCCAACTTCGAGCAAATATTGAGAAAATCTTAATAGAAAACTCAATATCGGCTTTTGAATTTTCTCGGACCTTATATTATTATAGCCGAACATACTGACCAATGCGGTCATGGCCATTTGCTGTGTTTTAAGTAGACCACCATTAACTTTAAAGGTCTCTTGAGTAAATTAGTAAGTTATGTGATCTAAATGTAGTTCAAAGTCAGTACAGACATAGGTAGTAACAATTGTCATGTATTATATATGTCGGAGAATAAGAGAGAAACATAAAGCATGGGCATAGGGTTCTTCGCCGACACCGTCATTATTGGCATCCATAATTCCAGCTCCATTCTAAGGGCTTTGGTGGGTAATATTGGTGCAATCAAACACTTTATTAATTAACTCAGATTATAATGTCCAATCACTTAATGTTCCCGATAACAATTTACATAAAAACATTAACAATAATAGATAGGAACGCGACAGTTTGTCTGTACTAATACTGTGGACGTTAGTCGGTAATGTTGGTGCAATCAAACACTTTATTAATTAACTTAGTTCCTCAATATCAAATTACACAAACTCATTAATAATAATTGGTAGGAGCGCGAGAGTTTCAACAATCGACCGTTCCGGCGGACCGTCACTTAAGAATTACCGAGGGACGCGCCAGATTGTCACTATTGATTCTGCCCCACGCCGATAGACAGATGGCGCCAGCGTTCTACAGACTACTGCGCTCCGACATATATAAATTACGATTATAACTTTTAATGTGATATAAACTACCAACCCAGTCAAAAGTTTCTTTTTGGTCCAAAACTTTATTTATTGTACTGAGTTTCCTGTTGTCGTAGATCTCGTGTAAGAAGTAACCCTTGTTACACTTTAAACACCACAAATGTTTTGAAAACAGGTTTATCGCTTTGGAAATTACTAATTAAATAATTGTTTTTCCATAAACAATTTCATATCTTGATGCAGTTTTTTTTACTTGATGTGGTATTGCCAATGCATAAATTTCACCAATGTCACGTTTTTGTTTTAAATGCTGTCTTTTACTTTAGTTAACATTGTGCTAAATGTAAAAAAGTACGAAATTTTGCAACAGCAAAGTATTATATTTTTCCTCTTATTCTCAAAAATATATTAAAATGAAACTTCAATTTGCACATTAAAGTAAGTAGCATTAATTTTCCACTGATGTACATAAACCCTTTCACTCATTGGTATGATAGCGTTTTTAGAGCATTTGTTTTTATTGCTTGACTGTGATCTCACCTGAGGGTAAGTACAGTCTACAGTCAGACGGCAGCACGCTAAACTGGTAAAAGACGATACATCTCGTAAGGTTTCCACACAGCATCATACCGAAACACAAATCTCTTTGTTTCACGATACGTCTTTGCTGGTAGCGTGGTGACTAACCGCAGCTGAAGCCTCCCACCAGTCCAGACTAAGACAAATTAGAAAATACAATTTTTTAAATAAATTTTGAAAATACCGGGGATCAAACCAGGGGCCTCTGCTAGCAAAGCGAGTACTCGCACCACGCTGTAACACTGCATATTTTGATATTGTAATGATGATGGTAACAAAAAAAACAAAATACTCGATTGAGTTTGTTGTGGGCTCTTCTCAGATCAGGACGCGAAGAAACCCTAGTAACTTTAGATTTTAAGTCGTTCTTTAATACTATCATCACACGTACAATAGAGTTATTGTGTGGAGAAAAATTGCTTCAAAAGCTAGCTGCTGTAACAGCCCTACTTGAATAAAGATATTTTGATTTGATTTGATTGGCAGGCAATTAGTATATTTGCATTTATAAATAGGATATAGGGACTTCTTCTTTACTAAAAGGTTTTTCTTTAAAACGAGGAGTCGATGACAAATCTGTAAAATAAATAACAACTTGAATGAAAATCGCTTAAATCTAAGCAAATATTATTATAGATGAAAGATCAGAATTGAAACGAATGCATTTAAACGATTCACGGGGTATTAATAAAACGATTAAACAAAGTTACACGGTAATCCCAGAGCGGTGCGGTGGCAGATGGCAAGAATTCACAAACTTTAATGACAAACGGCTGCATCTTTTCAACCACAATCAACCAATGATTAGGACTTTTATATTCCTTTACGGTAACTTCAATAAGGAAAGTAATGTAAGAAAAATTAAAGTCCATTCCTACTTTCTTATGATTTGGAAAATGGATAGTTTCAACGTCTTTTACGACGTGGTATATAAGTAATATTATAAAGAGGAAACATTTGTGTTTTGTATGTAAGATTGTTTGTATGTTTGTTAGGTTCTCACACATAACTACTAAATTGATTCACTGAGCGATAAAGGCTATTACTTTCTTAACTGAAATAGGGATCCATACGTAAAATGTGAAATTAAAAATCTGTTATGGCGTAAGTAAGTAGCAGCCCATTAACGTCCCACTGCTTGGCACAGGCCTCCTCACTCCGAGGAGCGAGGGTTTTTAGAGCATAGACTCACCACGCTGCTTCACTGCGGATTGGCAGGTGTACTCTCTATTTCTTCACTCTCATAGTCCTATGTGACGGGAATTCGACACGACCGGAGAGAGGTTAGGCACAGAACCGACGGCTTAAGGTGCTCTCCGAGGCACGGCGGTGGATGATCACATCGCCAACTTTCCAACTTCGGGCAAATATTAAGAAAATCTTAATAGAAAACTCAATATTCATTTTTAAATTGGCCCGACCTGGGACTCGAACTCAGGACCTCGTGTCTGTAGTCGAACATGCTAACCACTAGACCAATGAGGTAGTTTGTTATGGCATATGCTCCAGAAACTATTGAAGATAGAACAAAAAAATGTTCTACCATATTATTGCACGTATTAATATCTACAAAAAAGTCCAGGGTACTATATGTCTAACTACTGTAATAATGCCACTATAACTACTTTTTTGCATTTTAAAGGTTAATAAAAGTGCTGACAATAATAGTTTATTCATACCTCTGTATTAATCCTTATCTCATTAAATGATATTTTATTAAAGACCGTTTCAATACGAGTAAAATACTTTTTGAATTATTAAAAAAATACATTCCATTCAAAAGATATAACGAATTTTAAAATGTCAATCCAAAGAAAATTGTAGCGACCCTTATAACTGGGCCTTCGACTGAGTTAGCTTATATTCCAAGGATACCAATGATACCCACCGATGTACATATACTGCTTTTAATTTTATCAAGCTTAAAGTTACTCGAGGAATTTAAAAATTTCTTTTATTACCTCCTTACGGACATTCTACGTAAATGATGTTACGAATTGATAAAATGATTACTTAGATATATATTCGTTGTAACGTAAAATCTGTATATTAATAAGATTATGAATGTAAGTGTGTATCTAATTATCTGAAAATTAATGAAAACTAAGCGAAATAAAACTTTTATTTCAAAGAAAATAAATGTATATTCCGACTTAGTGGACTTTCTACTGCCACGAGATCGAAATCTACGTGAGTGAAACCGCGGTGCATTGCTAGTTATAGATAATATACTAGAGCACTATCTCCACAATCTATGCTCTAAAAATCTCTTGTATGAGTTAGGAGGCTTGTGCCCAACAGTGGGATGTTAAGGGTCTGCTACTCACCTTTTTTACTATCTCCAAATTATAAGTTATAGACATATGTTTATATGTATATACTTTAATATATTTATATATAACTTCCATTGATCTAAGTATATTATTGTATAACATATGTAAATACCTATATTTATTACATTATTTGTATATAATTGTGTATATATTTGTATGTATGGTTATTCTACTGCCCATGTTAGTTTTCTTACAGTTTATTTAAACCCAAAAGTTGTCCGGAAGAAATTGGTATTTCGCCGGCCTTTTGTACATTTGTTTTTATGTTACTTGTAAGTTTCTCTTTTGTTAATGTGTACAAAGTCCTAATTTTCTATGATAGTATTTCAATAATTAGGTTTAAATATCTATTTGATTCAAAGAACAACGATGAACTTGGTGGTTAAATGGGGCATAATAATAATAAAAATCGCAAAAATGCGAAAATGCTGAAAAAAAAAGATTCTTTATACATAGGGATCATCGATATCAGATGTCACAAAATACGCATCATTTTATTTTTAGGGCCAGATGTTTTTGCCCGGAACATAAAACTATGGTTTAGAATAACTTCTTATGGTAATGCAAAGTTTGCGATTCTGTTATATATCCCTTTGGAAGAATAGTGATACAATTTTCAAATGCTTGTTATACAGGAGGGTCGTTTGAATATTAAAAAAACTGGTTAAATCAACCAATAACAATTGTATGGTGATGTGTGAACAAAATGCACTATTCTGCTGTTTTCAATAAAACTTTGTAGAAACAAGAAACGTATGGTAGATGAAGTATATAGCTTTATGCAGGCGTGTGGGACTCATTGTTGAGCAGAATACCAATTAAAACCCTGCAGAACCCTCTTCATTCGAGTGGTGAGATCTTCGCTGACGCATTGGCGTTCCAGTAAATCCGACTCAAAGGTTCAAGAAAGGGGGAGTAGGCGGGAAAAACTGTGCCGTCTGATACTATTTCTCCTCCGGCGTGAGGAAGGAGCATCGACCGTTCTCTCTTTGTTTCTCCAATGCTTGTGTAAGATAACAGCTTCACAGAAGGAGGCAACTGCCCTCCAAACTGATACACTACCGAATATAGTGCCCACTATACTGTCACTCCCAATCAGCGACACCAAGATTTGGTGTGTCCAATAAGCATCTGCATCAACTTGTATGACAACAGACCATGCTCCCTTGATGGCCAATCCTCCAAGTATATGGTGTAATACTGTTGTACTAAGTTCGATTTGTAAAACTTAAGTGGTCAAATGCTGTTTAATAGTAGTTATTGGTGAAGGAATACATTCTGCATATCCTTGGAGTAATTCCAGAATAACCTGCAGTCGAGAAGCAAGGAGGGCTGTGCCCAGGTTTGGGACGTTAATAGTCTGCTACTTTGAAGGAATTTCGCAATTACAGCTAATAATACGTAGAGTGATTTATTACTTATGCAACAGTAGGTTCCGCGTGATATACGCTTTTTGAACTTGTTTTATGTCGTGTTCAATATGTAAAATATTCGTCTGTAGTTAGAGCAAACAATTACATAGCTTTAGCATGCCTACTTTGGCATAGCACCAACATGGAATAGTTCTCTTTGTACACGCTAGATCAATATAAATGATATTTACGAGGCCAATTTCAAATGTTGTCTTACCTTTAAATTTGTTGTATATGGCAATCTTTTCTTAGTCCTTAAAAACATAAACCTTTTTTTAAATCATTTATTTAACATAAGGAAAATTAAATAAAATGCTTATATAGCGACATTCAAGTAATAATGCTACTTACTTTATAAAGAATTAATATATTTCATAATATGTTAAAGAGTAGTTGTATTGATAATCATATAAAGGATACCTGGGTAAGTTTGCTGTGGATTCTTCTCGGAATTGGAAGCGGAAGCACCCTCGTTACGTTAGATTTTAAGTTGTTCCTTAATATCAATATCAGTTGTAAATTGGAAATAATATGTGGGAAAAAATTGTATTTGAAGCCTCAAATGAAAATTTTTTGATTTTTTTACCAATGCACCACTTTTATGGACGATTAAAAAAGTAAAACATAATTTAAGTCCGTATAATAAGGTAATCGTTGAGTAACGTGAATAGTATCTGTGAATAACGGAAACTGTAGTGTTTAAAACGTTGCAAATTAAACATTTACTTCTTTGGCAAAATAATTTTTAAGTCTTGTTTATAATTATATAAATATAAATCTTTAGATATCCAGGACTTAGATGGAGGGAAAAAGGTTAATATGTTAAGAATTTAATTGTAATTAAATTATTAATTGAAATCTCAAATGACGAATTGTAAATAAAGAAGCCACGTGTTTTTGTCAATATTAAAGTTTGTTTTTGAATTTCAAATTTAGAAAAGAGAATTTATGTAATATTTTTATTTTATATTTAATGACAAATAGTATATTAAATTATTAAATGGCGAGTGGCACATTATATTGCCACATGTTATTTGTAAAATATCAAAACTACCTAACCTTCAAACGAATTAGCATTAAAAACGCTGCACGTCTTCGTGACGCTAATGACGCGTAAAATTTTACTTTCATGCGTCTAAAGATGTTTCACTTTAAAAGCAGCATTGGGTACAATAATATTAAGTAAAGACGCTAAGGTTATTATTTTGTATCATTATATCTTAGATATTCTAAAGCCTTCAATTTCACTTCTTATTTGTTATTTCATTTAATATTGTATTGCAATCCTTTTCGCGATGAGTTTCATCGACTTATTGTAGTAAGCTTTATTGGAATCATTTAGTCGGCTTGAGTCAGAAAGAACATCAATTTATTACGAACGCAGTAATTGTTACATTTAAAATAAAGTAACAACTTTTTTTACAGCTGAAAAGTTAGCATGAAATCACTCCTCGTGGTAAATGATGACACAGTTTAAGACGGAATGAGCTAATCTGGTAAATGCCATCATTTTATTGCTCTTATCCCACTAGGTAGGGTGGGGACAGCAGGTTTCCTTTCGCCACTTCACTCTATCCGCTGTCATTTATACATGAACACGCCTTACACACATATCATCTTTCAAACAGTTTATCTACACTTTTATTAGTCGCCCTCTCCTGACCCTGCCAAGGATAGCCTTCCACTCCTTAACTTCTCGGTCACTGGTGCTACTTTCACACTTCCTCTAATATACTCATTCTTATTCTTATCTAAATTTGTCACTCCACACATCCATTTCAACCTTCGCATCTCCGCTGCATGCAATTTGCTTTCATCCTCCCCTTTGGGGGCCCAGCACTCTGATCCATACAGGATGATAGGTCTTACGATCGTCTTATAAATTTTCTCCTTTAGTTTGAGGGGCATTCTGGCATCGCAAATTGTCCCGAGACCTGCCTCCACTTCATTCAACCTGCATTTATCCTGCTAGTATCATCTCAGTCAATGCCGCCGTCGTTTTAGAAGATAGAGCCGAGGTAACGGAAATCGGAGAAGACTCGAAGGGATACAAATTGGCCCAATCTGGTAAAGGCCAATTTACCTTTTCTACTTTGCGATACGTATTTGCTAGTAGGTTGGTAATTAGCCACGAGAGAAGCATTTCATTAGTCCAGACTTAGATAAATTACAAAGCTTCTACAATTTGTCCTGCCGGGAATCAATCCCAGCACATCTGCTAGCAAAAATAGTACAGACACTGTGCCAGCGACGCCGTTAAACGTTATTTATCCAAAGAAGTGATATATGTTTGGAGTAAAATTGTGTTTGAAAGCTCTCAGATGGCTGTGCATCGTGCTCCAATTGGCAAGGTTCTGTATATCCCAACCGGACACGATCTAACAATTCACATTGGTTTACACACCTCTACAGATATTTTAGATTCCGATTTAGTATTTACATCGAAAGGATGACACTTTTTTCCTATTATTACTACACATTCCCGGACACAAATATGATATATTGTTCCAGTTGTCATTCGTTAATAAAAACCTTTTTTTATCCATTTAAGTTCATCTGCATTCTTTAAAACTTTTAGTGGACTACACTTGAGATATACTCGTATTATAAAAAGACCAACCAACTCACATTAACTATGGCAATACGGGCCATATATCAATTAGGATCTCATGTTTCTCTAAGAGATAAATTTAAAGAAAAGATAATTTTTTTTCTCAATATTTGCCCGAAGTTGGGAAAAAATTTAGCGGTGTGCACTACGCCCGTGCCTCGGAGACCACGTTAAGCCGTCGATCCTGCGCTTGATCTCTACGATCGTGTAAGATTGCCGTCACGTCGGACTATGAGAGTGAAGGAATAGAGAGTACACTCGTGTATTATGCCTGCCAATCCGCAGTGGAGCAGCGTGGAGGGTCGATCCTCTAAAAACCCTCTCTCATATGAGCGAGGAAGCCTGTGCCTAGCAGAGGGGCGTTAATTACTTACTTTCGAACGAGCGTATCGTTTCATTTAAGCCTCATTTGACGACGACGATGATGGCGATAACGACGACGACGACGACAACGACGATGACGACGACGATTGTATAAACCTTAACAGTAACAATTTCGTTAATACGAAGCCGACGCAATGGAAGCTCTCAAAAAGAAGCTTTTCCATGTTTTTCCTAGGTTTTTCATTGATACTCTGCTTTCAATATCAATAAAATAAAGTGTAAAGTGTTTACTTAAAAAAATGTTAATAACACGTACGTGTACAGACAATATGATTGCGACGTAAATGCCAATTGTCGAATTGTGATCGTGTGTCGGCATTTATTGCATCGCACGTCTGCAATTTGCATACGTTTGAATACTAAGTACCAGTGGCGTCACGGTTTGAAGCCACTTTAATTGAATAGTTCGATTTATGCTTATTAGTTAATTTTATGTGACTGAAAATGGATGTTTTCGGCTTCAAAATTGTTACACACTGACGGCTTGCAATTCGTTCTATAGTCTACCTGTATACATATTCTCATATACTTCGTGTTTCTTCTTATTTTAGCGATGTGGATGGCCTGACAGGCTTTGGAATCCAGCTGTTCCGCTACCTGATCAGACCATCGCTTCGGACTTCAGCCTCTGGGTCTTTTGCTTTCCATCTTACCGGTCAATACGAGTTTCCCTAGGTTATATCTCGGCCTTCGCGCGATATGTCCAAAGAACGTGGAAAACGTGAATCGTGGAAAGCCTTTGAGTTACCTTTAACTCTTCCAAGATGGAAATATTCGTCCTGTGTGCAGTCCAGGGGATCCGCAACATCCGCAACAGTATCACAATACAAGAGCGTCTACCCATCGTCTATCAGTCGCTTTGAGTGTCCAAGCTTCTGAGCCATATAGAAAAATCGAGAAGACCAGAGTCCTGACAATATTATTATCGCTACCGATCGGCAAAAATGGCACAGCTTGCTTCGTCGGGAACACAATGTTCAGCAGTGAGCGATGACCAGAGGAGGAGGATAATGTATTTTATTAGAATTTGTTGTTAAGGTGATATTTTTTAGCAATGGCCTGAAAGTTTTTTCGGCCATCTATCACATGTTATATTATAGGCTGTCGCAGAGAAAGGCTACAACCACAAACGCATGTTAGCCAAGGCCAAAAGGCCTGTGTGTAAATAATAAAATTGACAGGTCATTCAAGAGTACTATATACGTTTCTATAATAAGAAGAATGAAGTTAGAAAATGTTAAAGTATATTTAAATCTTTATTAAAAGAAAGCTAATTGAGATATCATTCCACAATTTGAAAGACTTCTTAGAAGACAAAAAACCGTGGGAGTGAATGAATTGCTCTATATATATCTTGAAACAGAATAAATTAAAAATATATATCATAACGATTATGAAATAAAACGTACACCCGACTGGGTTTTTTGTGGGCGAACCCTCGTAACCTTAGATTTTAAGTCCTTATTTATATGCCTTCGCGACTCACATCTGTTGTAAATTAGAAATAATTGTGAAAAACCTAAGTTTAATTTTTCAAAAGTGCTTTAAAGACCAACTTGAATAAAGAATGTTCTTATATGTCTATAAAAATATTGACTGTTTTACGAAAAAAAGTGAATGCACCTCATATAACTTAAGAAATAAAAATAAAATTGCTGTAAATTCTAGTAGGTTACATAAAATTGTCAAGTCATTCAAGAGTAACTGTATACGTTTCTATAACAAACTCCCAGAAGAAGTTACAAAAATGTCTATGAGGAAATTTAAATCTTACATTAAAAAAAAGCTAATAGAGAAATAATTTTATAATTTGAAGACAAAAAACCGTGTGAGCGAATGAATTGCTATATAAACATCTTGATATAGAATAAATTTAAAACATATTTTGTAATTATGATAACATAAAAAAAAACCCGACTGAGTTTGTTGTGGGCTCTTCTCAGATCAGGGCGCGAAGGAATCCTCGTAACTTTAGATTGTAAGTCGTTCTTTAAGGTTATCATCAGTCATTCATTTAAATATTATATGAAAAAAAAGATATTTCACGATTCATAAGTGTAATATATTGAATCTTTGAATTTGTAAAGACTAAGAGGAGACATTTTGTAACACAGTCTACAGTACTATTTAAAGGTATGTGTAAGTTAGGTTAATATTAAATATGAATATAAGTTATTCTACAGCTTGCAGGTTGCACGTAGTGACGTGGTCTGGACGGAGTTGGCTTCTCATAAATAACATATTACCTTCTCCTAAATTCTGATGTAGATTTACACTAACACACCTCGTCGTGACTAACGAATACGTGAATCGCTTTTACAATACATACTAGTAACACTAAAGTTTGGTGCAAAGTGCAGTATTCATCATTTGCAATATTCAATACAGATTCTTGGGTTATAAAATAGTATTTCTGGCATAAAGGTAAGTAGCAGCCCATTGACGTCCGAATTACCGATTTTGATGAACCTTTGTGTATATTTAAATTCTAAAATTATCTTAGCCAAGTATATAACACACGCACACACACACACACACGCACACACGCACACACACACACACACACACACACACACGCGCGCGCGCGCGCGCGCGCCCATACGTACATATTTTATTCAAACATTTAACATAACTTAAATTATTTTTGTTTTATTTTATGATTTTATCTTAATTTCATGATAATTTTATGATAGTGTACAGAGTTCCAATAATATAACAGGAAGGAGCTGACCCCCAGGACTCGGGTACTCCTAGTTTGGGGGTCAAGGGTAGTATTAATAAACTATGTAATTTTTTGGGACGAATAAAGATTATTATTATTATTCAGGTCGATTCATGAAAGGTTCAGATTGATAATTGGAACCGGTTAGTAATGGGTTTTTCCATATTTCCATTGGATAGG
Source organism: Elymnias hypermnestra (assembly GCA_015832385.1). NCBI lineage: Eukaryota > Metazoa > Arthropoda > Insecta > Lepidoptera > Nymphalidae > Elymnias > Elymnias hypermnestra. The sequence continues at coordinate 399,751 of JACTOM010000054.1, forward strand.
AAACCATTGGCAAACACTTTGAATGATGTCAGGATCCATCCACAACTGACAAAAAATGTCTCAGTGGAATTAAGATACATCAACGGTCCCTTCGTAAAAACAGACAATTGTTCAACAATCATATGTTTTAAGTATCATGTTTTAATTGCTATTCGATTTTAAAAAGGTGCATGCGTACAAAGTATACATGTCAGAAGTGAAACTTCTTTGGCAAACTAATTTTTAAGTCTTTTTTTTATTCATGCAAATCTAAAACTTTACATTTCCGAGACCTAGAGGGAAGGAAAAATGGAGAAATGTAAAGAATTTAATTGTCATTAAAATATCAAAAGTGTCGAATATTAATTGAAATAATTTATTGAAATCTCAAATAGCAGATAAAAATGCCACGTGTTTTTTAATTAAAAATGTAAAAAGCGAATTATTGAAATATTTTTATTTACCAATATTGTGTTGAGTTATTAAATGACGAGTGGCAAACTAAAATGCCACATGTTATTTGTAAATATTAAAACTATCTAACCTTCAAACGAATTAGCATGTAAAACCCCCTCACATCTTCGTGACGCTAATAAATTAAAAAAATCAATGACCTAGATACTTAAAAGGAGTGATATAATTATCAAAATTACAAAAACGTCAAAATATCAAATGCAAGTTGATACTTTATGCGCAGGAGCTCTCGAAATATATGTTTATACATTCATATTTTTGCGTAGTCGTGTATAAAAAGGACTATAAATTATATACATCTACAATAAAATCCTGCAACAATGTTATTACTTGTTCAGACGCAAAGGTGGGTAGGAAAGCAGGTCTACAAAGTTTATACATCTTATTACACTCGCGGAGTTATATACGAGTTGTTGCTAACATGTTTAACTTGTTAATCTTTTACAGTTTGAATCTAAATAAACATTGTTAAGCAACTTTAATAAATTGAAAGGGTTAAACGCATTTTTTTTGACTGCTTCATTGGTCTAGTGGTTAGCGTGTTCGACTACAGACATGAGGTCCTGGGTTCGAGTCCCAGGTCGGGCCAATTCGAAATCGATATTGAGTTTTCTATTAAGATTTTCTCAATATTTGCCCGAAGTTGGGAAGTTGGCGGTGTGATTCACCCCCGTGCCTCGGAGAGCACGTTAAACCGTCGGTCCTGCGCCTGATCTCTCTCCGGTCGTGTCGGATTTCCGTCACATCGGACTATGAGAGTGAAGGAATAGAGAGTGCACTTGTATACTATGCCTGCCAATCCGCAGTGGAGCAACGTGGTGGGTCTATGCTCTAAAAACCCTCTCTCATATGAGGGAGGAGGCTTGTGCTCAGCAGTGGGAAGATAATAGGCTGCTACTTACTTAAACGCATTTTAAGGAGAAGATATTTACGTAATAGATAGATAATATTTGAATCCGTTCGTTAAGATGTACAGTTCAGTACAATCTGCAAAGCTTTTGTAATAAAATTAAAGAAATTTCGCCTTGATAAAGTATAAAAACAATTGTTATGGCATGTGACTTTGTGGAGTAACAATAAATATATGTCAGAGAAAGCGTAGTTCCCGCCGTCATTTGTGTGGTCCATAATTCAACCTCCAAAGTGTGGGCATCGGTGGGTACTGTTGGTGCAAACAAACACTTTATTAATTAACTCAGATTATAATCTCCAATCACTTAATGTTCCCGATATCAAATTACACAAATTCATTAACAGTAATAGATAGGGACGCGCGACAGTTTCAATAGTCGACCGCTTTGGCGGACCGTAACTCGAGAACTGTTGATAACGCCTACGGCCTCTGTCCAGATAGATTGATGGCGCTGGCGTTCCGGAAACTATTTGACTCCGACTTATATATAATTTATAAAATGGTATACTCGTATTATTAATATCTAAGTAATTTGTATTGATTGCCTTAGGCGCTAGGCGACCGCTTCAGAAAACGAAGAGAAACGATAGTATTAGTGATACTTTTGCTAATGTGATGGAAAAGATATCATATTTTAAAACGTTTTATTGGCATTATTTACGCTCCATTGTGTTAGTAGAGCTAAATTAAACGATAGTTTCATAAAAATTACATCACTATACTAAAAAAGAAATTAACACTGAAAAACAGGTTACGTCTAGACCGGGTCATTGACCTCGAGCTGCCTGTGCGCCCGCAGCCCGGTCGATATTATTTTAATCAGGATCGATTTTTTTATCGTCTATTCTCGTTTCTCGTTGATCTTGTATAAATACGTCTATATAAATAAATTAGATACGTTGTACATTTTCTAATTTCCATAAAATTAACTAAGTGTTTATGTATCTTAGACTTAGTTGCAGGTTTCATATATTTTATATAAAATACAAAAATTGTTTTACCTACGTTCTGTATAGACTTTAATCCAAAGATGGTTAAAAGAAAATAAAATAGGAAATGCAAAGATGGTTTTAGCATACATATATGAATCCTTCTCTGAGTCACCCAATTAACATGAGCTCGAGAACTATATGGTGAACACCACGAGTAACAGCAGTTCATTGAGAGAGGTTTAACTTGAAATTTATAAATGCGACTTGTTTCGCAATGTAGACGGTTACTAAATGACTATATTCGCACAGGATTAAGATTTTTTCGGTTGACACTATGGGGAGCAACTAGTACGTAGTATGAAAGGTGTTGGGGAGGGATTCAGGATCTGGCTAATCCCTCCGGGTTCAGTGGACTGTATGGGGTTCTTAGGGCTTTGATCTTCGGCTCTTGAGGGTTCGAAGGGTCGGTTGTCAATGTTCGGGCTTGAGTCGTTCAGATCTTGCAGGTTTGGTTGTTCGGTTGTTCAGATTTGAATCTTCGGTTCTGCAAAGTTCTGGTTAAATGTTCTTAAGTACTAGGATCGACTCCGTTTGGGAGTCTAAGGCGAAATGTGACAAACTCTGGCCTTTTATTTAGTTCTCCTACTCGGCAGGTACATACGGCGTGACGAGCAGGAGAGAGGCTGATCGTGGGTGCTGAGGTAGGAGAGGGAGAAAGGTCGCCAGCAGTTGACCAATCAAGATTAGTCGCCGCCGGCGACGCGCTAGGTTCGGTGCTTCCGCCCGCAACACAAGGTAAAAATGTAAGCAGTAGCCTATTATAGAAGTGAGGGTTGCAGAAAATAGACACACCACGCTGTTCCTTTTCTGGTTGTAAGGCTATACATACTCCAAAACTATATCCAGGAAGCACAGATTTACTCAGAATTGATAAAGAGTGGTGTCTAAATGACGATAAATTTAGTAGTGTCTGCCCAGGATTCGATAATTGAATCATTATAAATTTAGTAAAAATAAAAGCAGAGTGCAAACAGTTCTATCCCCTATAAAATATTAACACTGGAAAAGCAAAAGATACTTATTATGTACTGTGTAGGGAACACAAAGTGGTTGTGTTGATGGATTTTATGCAATTTTCAGTATCTATCACATCCAGCGCTCTCGAACCCGTAGGGATTAAGTTCGATCTTTTCGCAATACTTACAAGGTAAACAGCTTGAGCCTTCAACGCCAACGCCTGCTCTACCCGAGCACTGAATACTGGCTAAAGTTCCGATCACACTGAGAGAAGCTTTAGCAGAATTTCAGCGAGATTTATGGTAATATAAGTAGCATTTTTTTGTGAAAAACCATTTATGAAATCCTAAAAAACACTTTAATACTTACAATTGATATTCTCAAAAATATTCATATTTATACAAACAGGCATGTTATTAAGCTCTAATCACATATTTTATGAAGAATTGACTGTTGTTACGCTGTTTGTTATAGAAAAAACAGTTATTAGGTTCCTAAAGTAACTTTAATACTCACAGTTGAATCGTTTAAAAACATTTGTAAATATACAACCATAAATATTATCGATCTTTACACACATATTTTAAGAACGTGTAGTAGAAATTCTGTCACATTAAAAGCAACAAAAAAGCTCTTTTTGTTGAAAAAAAAACTAGTTATTAGGTTTTTAAATTAAAGAGTTAAGGTTAAATTAATTATGTTAATATTAAATAACCTGATCAATATAATAAAATTTGTGGCCTTGTACTTAAAAATGCGTTTTTAATTGTATATGTACCAATACATGCAGATAATGTTAAATCGAAGTAATGCCTTTATACCTACGATATGAAATAGTTAAGTGTTTTATTTCCCTCTTTTACATCTTAAAGGTAACTAAAATCACTATCTTAAGCTTGGCGAGGGAAAAATAAGTGTAAGTAATAAAAATCTTTGAAATCACACGCGAAACAAAAGCATCTTGTTGTGACGATATTCCAGGAACGTGGGCAGAATAAATTTTTGGTCATAGAAACCATTTTCAATTTCACGGCTCAATCTTTGTGTGCCGCAGTGAATATATAAAAGGGCATTCGTCGATGTCGAATGTATAATGGTTTCATGCTGGAGCACGTTTGGTTCCTGATTACAAATCAACAATTCATAAAAACACAGAGCCTTACAAATCTATTTCATTGGTATATTTGACTGTTAGATTGGTCAGGTTTAAACTGCTTACATATCTAAACTACCTCATTGATCTAATGGTACGATGGCAAGCTGCAGGCTATTTGTGGGTTCGAGTTTCTGGTCGGGTGAAATTAAAAAATATTCAGTTTTCTATTCAGATTTTCGCAATATTTACCCGAAGTTGGGAAGTTAGAGGTGTGTTCCACCCCCATGCCTCATAGACCACGCTAAACACGTTAAGAGTGAAGGAGTGAAGGAATGGAGAGTGCACTCGTGTACTATGCCTGCCAACTCGCAGTGGAGCATCGTAGTGGCTCTATGCTCTAAAAACCCTCTCTCCTATGAGTGAGGTAGTTACATAACTTATCTATACCTATTGGATTTGTCGTTCTATCACACTATGTGAGTAGAGGACTAGACGGTAGAGCGTCGCTGGCGCAGTGGTGCAAGTACTTACTTCGCTAGCAGAATTCCCACATTTAATCCTCGAAATGGCGATTTTAGAAAACTGAATTTTGTAATTAGTCCAAGTCTGGACTGGTGGGAGCCTTCGGCCGTGTTACTAACCACCCAGCAAAGACGTACCACCAAGCAAGCGATTTGTGTTCCAGTACGATGCTGTGTAGAATCCATAAGAGGTTAATTGCTTCTTACCAGATTTTCGCGCTTTTACCTTAGATTGTATCATCACTTACCATCAGATGTGAGCACAGTTAAGCGCTAACCTGTTAGCAACCAAAAAAATGTTCACTTGTATTTGCCTATACAATATCTTCTACGAAAATTTAACATAAATCTTAAGTTTCATCTTGTATAGTTGCTATATTTCTGATAGAGAATTATATTATTGAATTTAAGAGGGATTTTTGTTTTATTAATTGCAAATAACAACAAAATATATACATCTTTAATCTCACTATATCACTCTATAGCTGGTATCATAACGTAAAAAAACAAGTAAACGTCCCTTATAGTTCTAATATAAAAAAATTCTATTAATGCCATAGTTTATTAAATATTTCGTAACAGAAATAATAACAAACATCAGATTTCGTCATACATAAGAAATAGATATTCAACAAAAGGAATTTACTGAACTTTTGAAAAATATTATTCGTTTTCTCTATGCGAATAATAGTAGTACTTAGGAATCTTCTAATAGATTTTATTTAATAAAACTTAGAACGTGATCGATCGAACATTCATTCTAAAATACTAATACCCGCTGTTTTATATTAAATTTCACATAAATACCGACAAGTTTCCTTTAAAAGGTATCGATGTCTGTGAAAGTTTTTCATTAATTTCAATACATAGACATCTCACTGTCGTCTACGAAATCTATTACCATTCATGACTTAACCGTTATGCAACTAGTAGTGTAAGGTGTTCATTAATACACAACATAAAACGGCACAAGTGTCATGAAAAATGGTAAGTAGTTTGGAACGTTCACAGTTCGAGCGAGGGCGAGTTTTGACAAATTATTTAAGGACGTGTGTTAGTAGCGACGGCGTGCCTATTATACTTATGATTGATCACTTTGATAGTGTCTCGAAACGTTTGCTTTTAATCTTTTTCCAAAAATTTACTGAAATTTTAACGTAGCGCTTATAAAGTTTACTATTTTATGGTGTCATCAATTGATTCTGTGAATGCAGATCAGGACAAAGCGCTTCCGTGAATGGTTGCCGAGAGAAGCTAGAAAGAAAGACTTGAAAATGTTTCAAGGAGCTGCAGAGGCGATTTTCACTGATATATAGAATTATTTATGAGATACTGTGTTTCCGCAAGGTTATAACTTAGAGACTTTTAAGAGGCAATTAAACTCCTTTTTATTAGGTCGGCAGCACATCAGTGGTCCCTATGGTGCTGCAGGTGTCCATGGGCGGCCGTAATCACTCAACATCAGGTGACCCGCAAGCTCTGCTGCGTTGGGGCGCTTGTTGCCAAATATAGGGGGACTAGAATCACCCTGCAGAAGTCTATATGCCAGAGTTATTAGTAGTATGGCATTGTATGATGCACCTGTGTGGGCTGGCTCTTTGACAACTCCAAATAAATCCCTCTTACGGAGTACGCAAAGGGTTATAGCGGTCAGAGCGATACGGGGATACCATACAATATCGTGGACAGCGGCAACACTCCTGGCATGCGATCCCCCATGGGAGCTATGGGCGGAAGATCTTACAGCCGCCTATCAGTGCAAGGCGGCTGGAAGAACTAGAGGTGAGGTATCTGATAGTGGCAAGGATCAGGGATGTCGAGGGTTCCGCTGGGTTTTAGTGGGTATTCTGATCTTTCAGTGAGTCCCACACTCCCTACCCGGGGTGCGTAAATGCATTTTCCAGGGTCAAAAAAAAGCTCGTTTACTTACCTTAAGGCTATATAAAAAAAACTTAGTAAGATCACTTCTGAATTTGCCCCCAAATAGTTTTAAAAAATATGTTAAATACGTTCTATTACAAAAAGAATACTATAATATTAAAGATTATTTAAGTGACAAAGGTGTTTGGACAATTCCAGTTGCACGTGAAAACTAAACACACTGCAATGTACAAAACCTATGTTTGAAGGAGTATCCGTTGAGTTTCTTGCCGGTTTCTTCTCAGCGGAATCAACATTCCGAACCAGTGGTAAATTTTTTACCAACGATCAGATTACTGACTATTGAAAACTGCTTTTTGTGCCTACTTGAATAAAGAATATTTAGATTTTTGGTTTGGATTTTAAGAAAACAATAGCTGTTGGGTAATGTTGGTGCAATCAAACACTTTACTAATTAACTCAGATTATAATGTTCGATCACTTAATGTTCCCGATATCAATTTACACAAACTTTTTAATAAAAATAGCTAAGAAAGCGACAGTTTCAAAAGTCGACTGCACCGGCGGCCCGTCACTCGGGAACTGCCAAAAGGCGCGCGCCGGACTGCCACTTATTGACTCTGCCCCACGCCGATAGACAGATGGCGCCAGCGTTCCACAGATTATAGACACACGCACTCCGACATTTATAAATATTAGCTGACTTTAAGTAAGACGCTATCTATTGGATGCTTACGTAACTTAGTCAATAGCAGATCTCGTACTTAAAGACCTCGTGGTTTAAAATAATGCAATAAAATTTAGGTTGTATATTAAAATGAAAGAGTGCCTGCATCAGTGTACAGGTGGAGGAAATGAAACTTATTCTTATCTTATATTGTATTAAATTCTATGATACAATTTTACCTTAAATACATCTCGTATTAGTCTTGTTTTGTAATTTTACATCATTTACTCTCTCAACTATGCCATAAGAAATTTCCCATCAAAACTTAGCAAAATCAGTTAAGTAGTTTAGGAGTTTATCGCCGTCTAAAACTGTGACAGATAATATTTATATAGGATTTAAAACTGTGACAAAATAAATATTTCATTTTCAGTTTTCCCTATAAAATATTACCCGCATTTAGAATAGAAAATGACCTACTGCCATTCATACGTTGCCATGCTTATTCTGTTTTATATGGGGGATATCCATCATCTTTATATCGGACCGAAATACGACAGCCTCGTAAACTTTGTATGGGTATTAGGTGAAATTAACAACAGTTGATACTTTTGACGTGAAAAATGTGTTTAACGTTTACCATCAACGATTTATCACGTCAATTAATAATGGTGATACATATTCGACGCCACAGGTATCACATTATAATATCGTTTCGATGAATAATCAGTTATTATTAAATACTAGCTTATGGGATACCTAGAAGGCTGGCTTCGGGAATTGTTCGACGAATGCCTCATCGTTGGGCAGTTTCTGAAAGCTTGGAAGATTGGGAGGCTTTGTCTGTTGCAGAAGGGAGATCGCTCAATAGACTCCTCGTCTGCGTACAGACCTATTGTTCTTCTGAATGAGATGGGCAAAGTGTTTGAGAAAATTCTCGCCGCTCGTCTTATTCAACATCTTGAGGAGTTGGGGCCCGGGCTGTCCTGTTCGCAATTTGGTTTCCGGAGTGGTCGATCAACTATCGATGCATTGGATTCGCTACGGAGCCTGACAGCTGAAGCGGTAGGGACGGGGGACGTAGTCCTGGCGGTCTCGCTAGATATAGCGAACGCTTTCAATAGTCTCCCTCATGAGACATTGTTCGAGG
>JACTOM010000054.1:411449-512359 GCA_015832385.1 Elymnias hypermnestra
GTTTCTACTAGCCTATCGTTAACCTCATCCACAGATTCACATTCCTCAAGGCCATCGAAGCGGTTTTGCAGCTCTAGTTGAAAGCCCTCGGGGTCTTGGATTTGGGCACGAGTAGGTCGGAGCGTAGACTTCACCAGTCTGTACCGTTCTCGGTGTACGTTGATATTCAATGTGCCTCTTACCATGCGGTGATCGCTCCCAGTTTTCACTTTACTGATCACAGAGACATCATTGAATATGTTCCGTTTCGTAGACATGATGAAGTCTATCTCATTTCTCGTGGAACCATCGGGACTCAGCCAGGTCCATTTTCGGAGCGGCTGTTTCTTGAAAAAGGAGTTCATCATGTAGAGTCCCTCCTTTTCCATGAAATCAGCGAGCATCTGTCCCCTCTGGTTCCGTTGCCCATAGCCATATTGCCCCACTCTCAGCTCTGCCCCACTTCGTTCGCCGAGTTTTGCGTTAAAATCTCCCATCACAACATTGTAGAATGTCCCAGAGGTATGCATGGCCCTGGATATGTCCTCATACATAACCTCTACATCCTCATCCGGATGTGATGATGTGGGTGCGTAAACCTGGATGACCTTCAGCGAATACCGTTTGGTGATTCTGAGTATCAGGTACGCTACCCTGTTGGACACGCTGTTAATTTCTACAATGCTGTTGACGAGGGATTTGTGGACAAGGAATCCGACACCACCTTGAGATTGAGATTGCTCGCCTGCTCACCCTCAACTAAACTAAACCCTTAAGTCGGATTCATCCGGGGCGCCAGAGTTGAACGCGCCAGCAAACATCTGGACCCCAACACCTGGATGAAGAGGGCTCCGCTGGGTTTTAGTGGGTATCCTGGTACGACCAGCGAGCCCACACTCTCGGATGTTTACACTTCATCCGGCGTGCATAAATCATTTCCCAGCGAAAAAAAAAAAAAAAGCTGAGGCGGCAAACGTCGTATTCCTACGCCTCAGAATCATGAATGACAATTACAGAATGTTTCAACTTTAGTAAAAAAGTTAAAAGTGCGTGCGATAATATATTTAAAATAATTTATGATTTGTTTCAAATAAAATAATATTTTAAATAAAGGATACGGTTCTACATTTGACTAAATCGTATTCTTAGAAAGAATGGCCTTCACAATGTCGTTCCCATTGGTGAATTTGTAAACATTGTAAATGATGCCAATTTGGGATATCATTGTTGAATGTTTCATAAACGATTAGATTTACTTAAATTATATTAATTGTACTATTAAAAACTAACAGGGAGTGGTAGTTTCTTAATAAATAAGATAATTAAGAAATGTATTTGGCGCCAAACACTGTTATTGGTGTTTTGCCGTAACAGCCTCATTAGCAAAAAATGTACAAAACATTGTAGAAGTGAGTGCTCAGTTTTTAATCAACGTTTGCTATTAGTTATGCTGTTTTAAGTAAGTTGTGTCGGTAAAAAGGGCTGCTCTGCGATACAAAGCCAAGTGTATTTCTTTAAATTAAAACTGATGCCTTTTTATTATATTTGTTTTTACATTTAATGATAATGGATGTTGATGATGTATTTTATTGTAATTTATATTAAATATAACATGGATAAAAAAAGATTCCGAACCGGTGGGAGAGCCTTTGACAAAAAAGTTTAGGTTTTCTGGAGTCAAAAAATATTTTAGTTTGGTTATTGGCTTTTATTATAAAATCCTATTTATTATTTAATAATTTTATAAAATAGTTAAAATTATGAACAACTTATTAATTTACATATTATTATGATTAATATTACTGATTATTGATTCTGACACGTGCATACAAAGTACCCATGTCAAAAGTGAGACTTCTTTGGCAAACTATTTAGATTTAAACAAATTTAAAACTCTAGATTTCCTAGATTTTGAGGAAGTGAAAAAGGAATATATGACAGGAATTTCCTGGATTTCATTGTCATTAAAATATTAGAAGTGGCGAAAATGAATACTAATCTCAAATTCGAATTGTAAATAAAAATGAACCCGTATTTTATGTCAATATTAGAAATTATTACTTAAATTTTATTTTTTAGTTTAAAATTTAAGAAAGATTTTATGAAACATGTTTCTTTAGTTATTTGTAAATATTAAAACTTCCTTCAAACGGATAAGCATAAAAAACGCTGCACATCATTGTTATGCTAATCACGCGTTTCATCCGTTAATGCTTTACCTTCATGCGCCTCAAGAAGTTTCACGTAAAAAAAAAGAAACATTTGTCCAAGTTGTTTTGATGTTGCAAACAAGCATTTTCATTTTAATTATTTGTGTACAGTCAATAACCTTTATTTGTATTAAAATAGAAAGGTTTTCATAAAATAACCAATACTTGCAATAAACTTGATTGGACAATGTTTACGAAAGGGCAGCACAGCAGGTTATTTTGGCTAGTCTCAGAGAACCTTGCTTTACTCAGGGGAAATCATCACAACAATTATACCTCAAGCTCAATACGCAATATTAATAATGACTCAACCTTTAAGGGTCCTGATATTTGTGGTATTAATTTAATACACTACGAGTGTATGATATTCATCAAAATCAAATAGAATTTTCAAAAAGCAATAAAGCAACGTGGCTTCTGGCCATAACACAGAAGTACTTCATCAAGACAAGGTTAATATTTTATATAAAATTACTTTGTACCGTACAATAATTGTTATAAAGAATCTTATTAACGTCCCACTGCTGAGCATGGGCCTTTTCACTAATAAGAGACAGGGTTTTTAGCTACTCCACTGCAGTATGGTAGGCTTTTTTGTTTTTTATGTATTTATTTATCTATTTGGGAAACTAACAACTATTATATACATTAAAAACTACATTACAGTTAAATACACAAAAATTAGTCAAGATTTCACTAATTACTAAGACATATACATAGTTATAATATATCAGAGTTATTTTATGTAAAATAAAATATACATAAAAGGCAATTGAAAAGAATAAGGAAAAAAGTTTAACACAAAAAGAACCACCTAATTTTATACTGAACATTGAAGTAGACCATCCTCAAATACATCAATTATATCGGGCATAATATCGACATAATTGCTATTTTCATTGTAAATGTGACATGCTCGATAAATTAATGTATTTTTGGCTTAGTTGGTTAAATCTGCGGGTTCCTAAAACAAATAATGATGCGTTACAATAGTGTTCCTGAGAACTGATTATTATGAACGCTACTTACCTTCTCTTTCTCTGACGATCTCTTTAAACAGCTTTAAGACCGCCCATTTCACACTAGAATTACTTAAGCTAAGTCATAATGTTATTCTTTCTTTTGTGGTGTTCAATAAAACACACTGTATATCTATTTATTAAAGTACAACTCCTTATTGCAGGGGAAGGAAAAATCTGCGTATATGATGGCAAGATATTTTTACATAAGATAAATTAATAATAAAATTAGGTAAGGTTTTAGTCAACGTTAATCTATATACTATCAAGAACTTTTTTTATGTGATATATTTGCGCACCTACTTTCGTGAATCCTCAGTTGGACAAATCCGGGATACCAGAGAAGAATGCGCAAGTTGATCCCCTGGTGTCTCACTCTTCGATGAGGAGATCTCCTCCATCGCCGATGGTCATACTCCTGACCGGTCGGTGTAGGTGTGTAAGGGCTTTTTACAGCGTAAAAAGGTTCGCAAAATATAACAGAAATAATCTTAAATTACATACAAGGCATCACGCCTCATTCCCATGGGGGTAGACAGAGACCACGTCCTTCCACTTGCCACGATCCTCGCATATCTCCTTCGCTTCTTTCATTCTCATTAAACCTTTCAAACAAATTCGTCGCGTTAGAGTACTCTTGATCTGGTCTTATTTAAAATGTCCTGGATTTGGTCCAAGAACATTCGCCTTGGTCTTCCCCTTCTAACATTCTCTATACATGCCCAAACCATCTCAGCATACCTTTCTCAATTTTAGTCACTACATCTTCTTTTATACCATAATGTTCTCTTATCACACTATTTCTTACCCTTTCACTCAGTTTCAATGCACCCTACTTCTCAACGCTCTCATCTCTACCGCATTTCTTTTACTTTTATGGTTCTTCTGCCATACTCAATTTTCAATACCATAGATAAGTGTTGGACATTAAATTAAACAGCTATAACGTTGTTTACTGTTTTCCGAGTAAATAAGAATACGTCATCCCCGAGGAGGAAATCCTTTTGAACATAAGACGTAATACTGGATGGTTAGTTTCAAAACAATACGATATTATCACGGCATTTACGCAATCCTAATAAGATTTGTCTCAAAATTGATGCGCATCGTAGCATCTATTATTTAGAGGTATTATCTTAAAACCGAGGATAGCTTTGTATCGCTAAGTAGTAAAGCCTCTCTGGAGTTATCTTTATATCATACTAGCTGACACGCACAACTTTGTCTGACTCCATTTAAGTTGAAGTAGAGCATCTATTGCAGCACCATTACAATACTTTGCTTAGCAAGGTAAGTATTGTAAGGATTCCTATGCCAGACATCGCAGGGTTTTGTAAAATGTCCTAAAACATATTGTGATGTGTGGCATAATGTATAAATAAAGATATTTTTTTTTCTTTCTGTGTATCTCGGAAGCAATATGGTGGTGGTAGGTTTTTCTATAAAATCCAGCTCTCCAATGAGTTAGGTAGCCTATTTCGAGCATTGGGTCGTTAATAGATTGCTACTTACCACTTTTACCATATGTAAACCAATATTATAAAGAAAAAACATTTGTGTTGTTGTATGTATGTTTGTAATTTTTTCACACAAAAACTACTAGACAGATTTCAAATTTTTTTCACCATTACAAAGCTGATTATTCTAAAAAAATAGTGGTCCCTTATAAAAATGTATTAATGTAACTCAAGGTGTGAAAAATTGATCACAAAAAATTTGTCTTCGCGTGCGCCGCGAAAACTATTGATGATAGAACAAAAAAATGTACGATAGAACGTATCAATATCTACAAAAATATGTCCAACTATTATAGTTATGTCACTATAACAACTTCATTACATTTAAAAAGTTAATAATAGTGACGACAATAATCGTACTATATCTTTCATATCTCTGAATTAAACCCTATCCTTTAAAATATATGTTGCAGTGCAGTAGTCTGTGGAACACTGGTGCCATCTATCTATCGGCGTGGGACAGAGTCAATTATGACAATCCCGCGCGCGTCTCGTCAGTTTTGGGGTGACCGCCCGCCGATGTGGTCGGCTGTTGAATATGCCGCGTTCCTAATCTGAGTTAATTAATAAAGTGTTTAATTGCACCAATATTACCCACCAAAGCTCACAGTAAGTAAGTAAGTAGTAGCCCATTAACGTCCCACTGCTGGGCACAGGCCTCCTCACTCGCATGAGAGAGGGTTTTTAGACCCACCACGCTACTCCACTGCGGATTGGCAGGCATAATACACAAGTGCACTCTCTATTCCTTCACTCTCAGTCCGTTGTGACGGGAATCCGACACGACCGGAGAGAGATCAGGCGCAGGACCGACGGCTTAATGTGCTCTCCAGGGCACGGGGGTGGATCACATCGCCAACTTCCCAACTTCCCAACTTCGTGCAAATATTGAAAAAATCTTAATAGAAAACTCAATATCGATTTTTGAATTGGCCCACAGTATGGAGATGGAATTATGGATGCCACTAATTACGATGTCGGCGGAGAACCCTACGCCCCTATGCTTTATGCTCCTTCTCTCTTATTCTCCGACATATATTTTATTAAAGATCGTTTCAATACCTGTAAAATACATTTTAAACAAGTCTTCACTGTCACGAGATCGGTATCTACGTAAGTGAAACGGGCATTGCTAGTATGTTATACTTTAACATGCATTTAGTGAAGTACTGGTAATTTGAAATGAGTAATAGGTGCTCCAATTTTGTTTATTTGTATACACAATTAACATGCTAGAAAGATTTCGAGCTTGAGTACAATAAAAGTTATGATAAAGGGAACTTTTGTAAGTTTTCGGAGAAAGGATTTAACATTCCGATAGGCTCGGGCGTGACTTGTTAGTAAAAGGATGGCGGCTCCCTAGCGATACATCACCGGTAAAACATAGCTTCAAACGACTGACTTTGTTAGCTTTTAGCACGTTTATACGTTTTTTAATACGTAATCAAAATCTACTAATTCACAGAGTAAGCTTAAGTAAACCCAAAATTTAGAAGTTTATGTTTCACCTATGTTAAGTACATAAACACCAAAAAAAAAATGAAAAGTGCGTGCGTAAGTACACGTGTCAGAAATGAATCTTTTTTGTACAAACAAATTTTTAAGTCTTGTTTATATTTTTATATATGTATCTAAAATTTTAAATTTCCGAAACTTAGGGGGAGGGAAAAAGGAATGCTAGGAATTCAATGAATTTAGTTCTCATTAAAATATTAAAAGTGTCGTAAATTAATACAAATAATTTATTGAAATCTCAAATGAGGAATTGTAAATAAAAATGCCACGTGTTTTTTGTCAATATTAAAAATTATTAATAATAATTAGATTAGAATTAGAAAAAAATTTTTATGAAAAATTTTATTATTAAATGACGAGTGGCAAATTAAAATGTCTCACGTTATTTGTAAATATTGAAACTATCTAACCTTCAAAGGAATTAGCATAAAAAACGCTGCCCATCTCCGTGACGCTAATCACGCGTCTCAGCCGTAAATTTTTTACCCTCACGCCTCTAAAGAAGTTTCACTTCAGTAATATTTTTTTCTGTAGCAAACATATCTAAAAGAAGTTTACTTAATTTTATATTGTTATGATCTAGAAAATGTATAAATTTGCCTGTTTTGTAATATGTATGCTGCGTTAATGGTTAATTACCGAAGACTAATAGAAATATATAATATTTCTCAGCTTATAAAAAGCTATATGTACAAAGTATCAAGAAAAAGGAGAAGAATAAGTTTATAATATAGTTAATAGACACAGTGGTTGGAGAATAAAAGTCACATAAATGAAAACTAATTTGAAATTTTAATAATTTAATAATTGTTTTTTTTTATTATTATTGTTCATAGTATAGTTATTATTCAAAATCAAAATATCCTTTATTCAAGTAGACTCAAAAAGCTTTTTTGTCAGTATTCTGTCTGTTGGTAAAAAATCTACTACCGGTTCGGAAAGTTAAATCCGTCGAGAAGAAGAAACTCAAATTCCAAACATTTCTATCGCTTATTATAATCTTATGTGCCTTTTTTAAAACTATGTTTCTGACATATTTTTAAAATTATGTGGAGGCAAATCTAAAACTCATTGCGATATCTTACTAAAAATGCGTATGTTCAACCTGACAAATGATTTTTGAATCTTCTTCACTCTAAAATATGGAACTACAAGTTTGTTTTTATTTCCTGTAAAAAAAAATTGTGTATTTCATTTTTTTGACCATATAATTGAATATTATCACGGATATATGAGATGTAATTTATAAAATAGAAAAACTATAGAAGTGTTTAGGTAGTATTTTGAAAATGCAGTTATTGTAGGGCAAAGCTAGTCAAATCAATTTTCTGAATTTATTTCTTGTCAATTTTTGCTTTGATGTTTGTGTGAATCCTTTTTTTGCATGAGAATAAAATTCGATCAATAGGGTTTTGAATGAATAACTAATAGAAGTTTTTAGGTAGCTTTTTTTTTATGTACCTTGTGTGTGGAATAGCAGCCTCGGCTGAAATGCACGTGGTAAAAGGCATCAAAGGCTTTATTCATATCCAACGACACGTAACGCTATCATAGGTGCTGTAAAACTCAAAAGGATTGCGCCCCCTTGCCAAGGCTTGTCCATACTTTTGTTTTGTTGCTGATACGCTAGTTCTTAACTGTGATCACATCTGATGGTTAAATATGATACAGTTTAAGATAATACTTTTCATTAATACCGAGATTGAGTAGTTTATATAATATAATTGTTAAGAATAACCCAAAAATTTGCACTTTCCATAATAATGTAGCAGAATTTACGAATTTATTTATAAAAGTGTAAGTTACAATTCCTTATTAGAATCTAAAATTATAGTTTAAATTTTTCATTAATATAATTAGAATTTTTCTTCATTTAACATTTTTGTAGTGTTTAGTATTATTATAGTTATGTGCACGACGTAATTATTAGTAATCTAACGACAATTGGTATAGTTTTATTTATAAAAAAGAAAGAATTAATGGCATCCTTAATTTCCATACTGTGGGCGTTTATGGGTAATGTTGGTGCAATCAAACACTTAATTTATTAACTGAGATTATAATGTTCAATCACTTAATGTTCCCGTTATCAATTTACAGAAACTCATTAATAATAACAGCTAGGAATGCGACAGTTTTAAAAGTCGACCGTACCGGCGGGCCGTCACACGAGAAGTAGAGAAGTAAGTAGAAGACGCGCGCCGGACTGCTACTTATTGACTCTGCCCCACACCGATAAACAGATGGCGCCAGCGTTCCATAGACTATTGCACTCCGATATATATACTCGTAAGTCCATTGTTTAATTATCATTAACATATATATATATATATATATATATATATATATATATATATACACACAATATACTCAGAAACAATATTTATCTTGACATACATTGTATAAATCAATTATTATAATTCGGGAATTAATATTCTCTCAACTAGATGATCGATACATGTAAAAAATAAATTAATTATTCTATTCCCGATAATGTTGTAAATTACAGAACCTAAAAATACAGATTTACTCACGAAAATTGATAATTGTTTTTAAAAAAAATTTAATAATTTTCCTGTAAGACTATAAAATATTGTGAATCTCCAAAGGAGAGTTTAAAATTTTAGTGCGGCAGTTACGTAATACATTTCCTTTCTACACGATCAACGTAAATTACTCCCTTAGAAGAAATCTCAGAGGGTTGAGTGACGGATAGGGGACGGGAGCTTTTATTGTCCAAAGCGGCTAATCTAACCTACATAAAACATCCCGAATTTTAATTCAGCGATAATATTATTCAACATCGGCTATAGATTTAATTATTGTCGAAGAATTTGGCCCTTGTTAATTGAATTAATTATAATTGAATTTTCTCTGAAATTATTACACTGGAAAAGATAAAAAATTTATAAGAAATGATGTTATTATACAAAATTTGTCTTAGAGAAAATTTGTTGTCAGGTAAATTAATTGAAAAGTGGAACTGCCTCATTGGTCTAGTGGTTAGCATGTTCTACTACAGACATGAGGTCCTGGGTTCGAGTCCCGGGTCGGGCCATCTCAAAATCGATATTGAGTTTTCTATTAAGATTTTCTCAATATTTGCCCGAAGTTGGGACTTTGGCGGTGTGCTCCACCCCCATGCCTCAGAGAGCACGTTAAGCCGTCGGTCCTGCGCCTGATCTCTCTCCGGTCGTGTCGGATTCCCGTCACACCAGACTATGAGAGTGAAGGAATAGAGAGTGCACTTGTGTACTATGCCTGCCAATCTGCAGTGGAGCAGCGTGGTGGGTCTATGATCTAAAAACCCATGCGAGTGAGGAGGCCTGTGCCCAGCAGTGGGACATTAATGGGCTGCTACTTACTTTTACTTAAGTGGAAATGTACAGTATTATCAAAACACTAACTCACAGTAACTAATAACTTTTATTCTCTCCACTATTTAAAAATACGCAACTTGCAATATACTTATAATAAGTTCACTATTTGAGTTTATACAACTTAGCATTACTTCTTTTAAAAAACAACTTTACGAAACACAGTTCGAGAGACTAACTCATAAAATTATTCCACTTGTTAAAATTAGCTCGTTATGGATAACATTTCGTAATATTACACCATGTTTTTTGGTATTTTTAAGTGTTGCCTCTATATTACTCAACATTTCAGAGCTATCAGTGTTGTTACCTATCTCTAGTCTAACAACAGTCTACAACACACGTTGTGCTGCGTAGCATTATCACATGAGTTCTAATTTTTTAATGTTTTAGATTAGCATTAAATAAATAAGTAATACTCTCATAATATTGTATGCATGGTTTACAATTTAGTATATGAAAAGAGAGAAGACATACATGAATAGAGTATACACTAAATAAACTTAAAACAGTTTGTATTAACAAACAATAGATATGACTGTATAAAACTACTTGCTGAACCTGCAACTTCGTTTGCGTGGAAAATTTTTTTGGGTAGCACATTTTAATTATCACCCCCGCAACCCCCCTTGTGGGTGGGATTTCATAATATCCGTTCTTACCTGCCCTATACTTGACAAAAGGAATTATTCCTACCAAATTCCAATTCTCTGCGCCTTATGGTTCCAGAGATATCGCGATGAGTCAATAGATACCTGGATATCTCTAATATACGAGTATATATAGATAGCTCACTGCCTCATTGGTCTAGTGGTTAGCATGTTCGACTACAGACATGAGGTCCTGGGTTCGAGTCCCGGGTCGGGCCAATTCAAACATCAATATTGAGTTTTCTATTAAGATTTTCTCAATATTTACCCGAAGTTGGGAAGTTGGCGGTGTCATCCACCCCCGTGCCTCGGAGAGCACGTTAAGCCGTCGGTCCTGCGCCTGATCTCTCTCCGGTCGTGTCGGATTCCCGTCACATCGGACTATGAGAGTGAAGGAATAGAGAGTGCACTTGTGTACTATGCCTGCCAATCCGCAGTGGAGCAGCGTGGTGGGTCTATGCTCTAAAAACCCTCGCTCCTCGGAGTGAGGAGGCCTGTGCCCAGCAGTGGGACGTTAATGGGCTGCTACTTACTTTTTATATAGATAGATAAAAGATTAATGAAAATTGACGCTGAATTACAGAAATATAGACAATATAATCATGTACCTAAATTGTATCTATAAGGAACAGATAAGAAAAAGAAAAAATGTACAAAAAGGCGGCCTTATTACTAAACGATTTCTAACAGACAACTTTTGGGTAAGAGATTCAGTTTTTCTTAAATATAAAAGGGTAAGTGATGTAAGCTAAATGAAAAGAAATATAATAAACTTACTGATATATTTAATATAGATCATATATAAATAAAATAAGTAATGATATCTTCTATTTCTTTCCATATATATATACTTTAGTATACACTACTGTTAAAAAAAAATTAAGGACAAAACGAGGTTTAATTGCTTTAAAGCGATTTCTTCCAGACAAATTAAGGAACGAGATTTAGTTAAGAGTGTAAACATTATATTGTATCGAATTAAAGTGTATTATTCTCTCCTTTTTCCAGTCTTAATAAAAATTGAATAAAATTACTTAGGCATGAAAACGTAACAGATAGATAAATGTTCGCATATGTATTTATAATACTTGTATAGATAAATATTAAATGGTAAAAGTTAACACAAAGTGCTATGAAGTTTTCGCTCAACAAAGCAGACTTTTGTGGCAAGTGCGTCTACTGGAATTCGAGTATCCCCTTTTTAAATGCACGCTGGAAAAAGGCGTCAAAGGCTTTACTCACATTCACCCACACGTAATCTCATTATTTCTCACTCCTGCTTGTATATTCAAAAGGATTTTTAACATCGTATAATTGCTTTTTGTAGTAATAATTCATTTATAATTGATTAATATTCGAATTCAAATACTTTTTATTCAAGAAGGCCTTTAGAATACTTTTGAATATAACAAGACGTTAGGAGACTGATTCTGAAAACGAAGACAGGCGACAGTTCTAATGACACCTCTGAGGAAAAAATCAGCTTGTGTCAACGACCTCTAGCTGCCCGCGCGGCCGTTCGTTGAACCGAGGGCCGTTTTTATTTTTGTGTTTCATTGCTGGTTTTTTTTAGTAAAGTAGTGCATATTTTATGAAGCTGTCGTGTTATTTAGCTGTATCAACATGATGGAGCGTAAATAATGCAAAAAAAAACGTTTTTAAAATATGCTTTTTTTAAAACACAATTGATTTCTTTTCCGTTCCATAATCAAAGGTGTCATTACTACTATCGTCTGTCTTCGTTTTCTCCTAACATCTTGTATAGTTTCCTCTACACATTAATTGCAATGTATACGACGACTTCTTATAACCTAAAGTTAGTAGGATTCCTTCGCGCCTTGTCCAGAAAAGAGTCCACAAAAACTAAGTCGGGTATTTCGTTTATAAGATCATGAAATTTATATATGTTTTTTACGTCTATCTATTTTTATCGTCCTTTATTATAAACTAAGTCGCTTAAATGAATGGGTTAAAATAATTTTACCGTATTGAGGTGGCTGCAAAATTGATCAGCGGTCGGGGAAATTTTTTAATTATTACCCAAAAATATTTTTGTGTAAGTTGATATTACCCCATGGCGAAGAACAATAAAAAAACTAAATACATATCGGTAATAATAGTAATATATAGTTGCGAAAAAAATATTTATGAGACGAAAAAACTAGTTTAAATTTTATATACAGCCCCCATAAAAAAGCTTTTTTAATTCAAATGATTTCTTTTGAGGAAATAAAAGATAGCTAAAAAATTTTAAAAAATATCAGTTCTATCAATTTCGTCAAAAAAGCGAATGTCTTCCAGAATTGTATTTAAACAATTGAAACCCATTGGGGTACAATTAAGGGTTGTCAATTTTGGGTACTAATTATGGAAAAAATTCTAACAGGTTTATAAAATAGCAAATTAATAATATATAGTTTTTACTTACAAAAGTTTCATTTTTACCCTTATTTCATTTTACTCCATTTGGGGTATTTTCCCCGACCGCTGGTTTATATTGACAATTCGATCCGGATTTCTTATAGCAAAGCCCGTTAACGTCCCACTGGACATAGGCTACATTCATAGGAGGGTTTTTAAAGCATAGACCAACCACGATGCTGCACTGCGTTTTGGTGGGCATAGTGCACACAAGTGCACTCTATATTCCATCACTCTCATAGGCCAATACGACGGCAATCCGGCACGATCTGAGAGAGATCAGGCACAGGACCGATGGTTTAACGTGCACGGGGCACGGGGGTGGAGCACGCCACTAACTTCCCAACTTCGTGGAAATATTGAGAAAATCTTAACAAAAAAACTTAATATTGAACTTTGAACTCGAATCCAGAACCTCATGTCTGTAGCCGAACAAGCTGAGGCCAATGAGGCAGTTAATATCCCTATATTTCCATTGAATCAGCTAGTATTTATATAAGTAAAACATAACATCAATATTGTCTTTCTTCCCATTATGTATGTGTTAATTCATTTGTATTTTGTAAGGAAAATCACTTATAAAGAAATGTCTTTTAATACCTTTATGCTATAATATAACTTTATTCGGTATACAAGAAGCGAAAAACGTGTAACTCAAGCTGGCGCTTCCTTCAGTTCTCTCAAGCGACACTAAAAATAATTATTTTAGAGAATGCTTTATTATTTAAAAAAATATTTATTCGTGTATACAGTGAAAAATAAGACAGTTATATGAAACATTATAAAATTATAAGACATATTAGGAATTACGAATATTATTGGAACTTAAGATTTATATAAATATATATAGAGATATGTTAATCAGCGGTAATCTAGTTTGAATGTAAACGAGATTGACAAGATAATAGACGTAAGTAGAAGTAGTTATAGAGTAAAAAAAGAAAAGAAAAACGAAGAAACCTTAAGCCTTTGTTACTCCAATTATTAACAAGAGTGCAGCATCATCAGTGCAGCATGCATAGTATATGATAATAAGTAAGTATCATAAGTTGGTACGTAATGCAGCTATGTTACATCACTTAAGAGCAAGATTGAGTATTATAGCCAGTACATATGGGATCAAATACGATTTTGAAGTAACAAATACTGGCTCACCTTAGCAGGGTCCCGAGAGAGCGGGCGGATGTTTACCCTCAATTTTAAAAGATCCGGCTAATCCCGACGCTCCCAGTGGAAGCTGCCTTCTTATATGTTACCATTTCCAATTCCCTATGTTTATATTTATCATTTAAAGTTATAACCCTATATGTACTAGACAAAGTGAAGTTGTATTTAAGTGAATTAAAGAACATACATACATAGCATCACGCCTCATTCCCATAGGGGTAGGCAGAAACCACGTCCTTTCACTTGCCACGATCCTTGCATATCTCCTTCGCTTCTTCCATTCTCATTAAACCTTTCATACAAGTTCGTCGGTTTAGAGTACTCTTGACCTGGCCCTTATTTAAAATGTCCTGGATTCGGTGCAGGAACGTTCGCCTTGATCTCCCCCTTCCAACTTTCTCATTAACTCTTGACTCATAAAAACTTTAACTTGGTATTTCGGTTGTGTGCATAATATATAGGCAAAATAACAGTATTTTTTTTCTTTAGTTGTGTTATGATTCAAAGTTTAATTAATCAAAGAAAGTGAGTTCAACGCATTAAAAGAGAGAAAGAGGAAGAGGTGATCGCTGAGATCAGTTACGTCGCTACACCACAAGTCGATTCGACTGTCGCGTAAGTAACTTAACTTAACTTACGGAGAATGGCAAATAGATAGGCCAGTGGTGGCCAAGTTGTCACTGACGTTTCCAAATTTTAATTATAATATTTTTTTTTTTATTTATACTACATTTTTAAGGTTTTGTATTGTGTTCCTCCCGGGTCGCCGCTGAAAACCAGCGTTGGGTTGGTTCCCAACAACAGTTGAGCGGTGTTCCTTTTTTCGGCATCACACGTTTCTCTAATAATTACCGTGTAATTTGTTTGTTTAAATGTGCAGAGAAGTGTGGGAGTAGAAACTAAAAGGTATTTTATTTTTTTTTTTCTTATAGAATTTATTAATAAAAGTCCTCTCTACATTCATATAAATTTTTAGTCCTGCCATTTTTGTGCCTTCTCAAGTCTAAATTAAACGAAGTATTTGTCTTGTTCATAAGACATAAGGAAATACTACAAGCAATTTAACTGTAAAACAGTTTATACTTCTACAGGATCTTCGTTGCCATGTTTTTAAAATACCACTGTATTGTTCCTTTAATAAATAAATGTTTTGTTGGTTTTATTCAAGGTCAATTAATTTGAAGTTTGTTTTCTTACCGTTTTCAATTTTTAACGATTTTAATGCGAAGTGAAATTGGTAGGGCACCGGTAATGATCCGAGAGTGAATGCATAATTTAGTCGCAAAGACGCTATGGTCTTGTAGAGCAGCTTACAGTTTCGAGCGGTATAATATATTTTTGTTTATTTAAGAGCTGATCTACTAAAACTCATAAAATACTTTGTTTCAAATCAAATCAAAATATCTTTATTCAAGTAGGCATATTACAGCACTTTTCCTTTTCCACACTCTAATTCTAATGTGCCTCTGATGATGGTACTCCAGAACGAATTAAAATCTAAAGTTACGAGGGTTCCTTCGCGCCCTGATCCGAGAAGAGCCCACAACAAACTCAGTAGGGTATTTTGTTTACAATATCATATCAGTTTAGTATATTTCTATCAACTTTTTTTAACAAAGACTTTGAATTTTTTAATGACAATTCTAAAACGTCTTGTGGGAGTTTATTATAGAAACGTACACAGTTACCCTTAAATGAGTTGTTAATTTTATGCAGCCTACTAGAATTTACAACAAGTTTGTTTTTGTTTCGTAAGTTATATGATATACATTCACTCTTTATTAATAGAGTCAACGTTTTTATGTACGTACAACAAGTTTTCTAATATGTATACTCAGTGAACTGTCATTATCTTACCTGCCTTGAATTTGTTTCTTAGCGACTTTCTTGGACCCATATTGTAAATCGCACGAACTGTCCTTTTCTGCAGTACAAATATTGCATCTATATCAGCAGCATTACCCCAAAGATAGCTGAAATATACCAGTCTGGCAGTATCAACATCTGTCAGACGACGAATTCTTTTCATGGCGTAAGCCGCAGAGCTGAGCCTATTCGATAGACCACTTAAATGGGGCCCCCACTGTAATTTATTATCTAATGTTATACCTAAAAAAGCGGTACCATCTACAAAGTCTAGTTCCTCATTATTACTATACATCCAGCAATCCAGCCAACAATATAAGATAGATATAGGCTATCGCGGACTATTTTAACAACATTTGAAGTGGAATATTTCTATCAGACTCAGTTTATTGAGACCATGGATAGATATAATCTTTCTAGATAAAAAAAGGCTATCTAACACTAAGAATTTTTGAAATCAGACTACTAGTTTGTTCAAGCAAACAAACAAACTCTTCAGCTTTATAATATTAGTATAGATACAGCTTTTGAAATTAAATTATCCGGAATTAATTCGTGAGAAGGATAAGTAACTTGAGCAACTGTAGTAGAAGTTTGCTATGATAATTATTTAATCGCTAGCTTGAGCTGAGATTTTCAAGGCGTCTCTTAGTTAGTAATAACTAGCTGGTAATAGATTTATTAACAGAATAGCTTCCAATAAATATATAACGGCTATATAATAATAACAAAATTCTGTGATTAAACAAAATGTTGGAAATCACTTGGTACTGTTCGTAATGCAGCTTATAACGCAATTTTAATCATTGTAAAAAGTATTATCACCTTCGCTTTAACGACTTTTTTAAGTTATCACCTTTTTAAATTAGGTATATAAATGCAGTATCAATACTTGATATTCCCACTTAATCTTATAATTTACCTTTTACGAATCGTATTTTTTGATTTTAATACAATTAAGTATTATTTTCTGCTAAATGAAAAAACACATGCATTATGTCTGACCGTACATAGAATTAGAGGATCTTTCGTGTAATACAATATTTACCTGAATGTCCAGTAATAAACGGAATATTTAAGCTTAAGCTAAGTGCAAGGTAATCAGATAAACAAATACCTTTAGGTATGTCAACAACGTACCGGTCCAAGTACAATGTAGCACCAAAATGTTTTAGTTTAATAAAGTATTCTCCTTTGATATTTTGATTTATGTGGGAAAAGATCAAAATGAATCTTAGGCGTTTTGAGGTATAAGACAGGGTTTTGCCGGCCTCCTTCCTCTATCCAGAAGTAATGGTTTTGTTCAAATGAAATCGGGGTCAAAGTAGAATATTTAACGGGAGCCTTTGATACTTCAAGGATCCCGCGGGTTTCGCTAGGTTAGTCAGTGTTTAAACCGTTTTCAGTGAGTCCCAACACTCCCAACCGATTGGCCGGTTGGCGCATAAAGCTCCCAGCATTAAAAAGACTGCTTTTATATTTAAATTTGTATATGTCGAATATGGACTGGGGAGTTATTTAAATAAAAAAAGGTCATCGGTTCTTATAACTTCAATAAATTAGTACTTCACACTATTAAACAAGCTTATTTTCAATTTGGTCTGCTATGAAATAAATGACGGTATGGAATTTCAATTTGGTCAATAATTAGACAGGTGACGATAAATTAAAGCAATTAAATCCATCGAACAATTAAAAGACTATGGAGTCAAGATCAAACAATATTTCATGAAAACCATCCCATTCCATTCATAATTATCAATAATAAAACTAAGTCGTAAAGTTATTATTAGGCTTAGTAGTTATTTATTTTAGCTAAGTTTTATTTTAACAATTTTCTAGGAACAAAACAAGACAATAAAAACTTACAAACTAAAAGGTAATTAATAAATCTGCTCCTACATTTTGATTAGCTAACTCTGCTATAGCAATTATTTCACTGTAAATCAACATGTGACATGAAGTAATTTTTATTATAAAATAATTATTGCAGCTACATATATATTTTCAGAATGTTTCAACATTAATATGAAATCTTATCAAAATTTAACCTAAAATAAGGCGCGACCTTTGCGCCATAGGTTCCCGCCATAACTTCGTAAAACATTATAGTTGAACCCAGAAATTGTTAAAAGACAAATGAAAAAACCAAAAGTATTGTTTTAAAATTAATTTGAGTTCTGAACGACGGGACGAACATCAAACGTTTGACATTTAAAACCAAAAAGCTGAAAAAAAATTAAAGCGTGCGTATAAAGCACAGCATGTCAGAAGTGAAACTTCTTAGGCAAACTAATTTTTATGTCTCGTTTATATTTATACAAATCTAAAACTTTACATTTCCGAGACTTAAAGAAAGGGAAAAAGAAAGATATATTAGGAATTTAATGAATTTAATTGTCACCAAAATATTAAAGGTGTCGACAATTAGTATAAATAATTTATTGAATTGTAAATAAAATGCCACGTGATTTTTGTCTAAAATTTAATTAAGTATTAATCAAATTTTGTTTTTGAATTTAAAATTAAAAAAAAAAAGAATTTATGAAACATTTTAATTTTATATTCTATGATAAATAGTATATTAAATGACGAGTGGCAAACTAAACTTCCACATGTTATCTGTAAATATTAAAACTACCTAACCTACAAACGAATTAGCATAAAAACGCAGCACATTTTCGTGAAGCTAGTTACGCGTTTCATCCGTAAAAATTTTACCTTCATGCGCCTAAAGAAGTTTCACTTCAAGAACTTCATTTTTAAATTTAGTTGAATTCCATATTCGACAGGTAGAGATAATCTTTAAGAGAAAGCGAAATTGTTGTTTTCACTGTATTCTAAGCATTTTTTTTCATATTTATTCAACCAACACATCATTTAAAAACAAAATTAGCCAAATTAGTTCACTCGTTCTAGACAACCCGTTTAAGCGAGACTAACGAACAGCTATTGATTTATATTGAAAAGTCTCATTAGGGTAGGAAGAGACCACGTCCTTCCATTGGCCACGATTCTTGCAGATCTCCTATAGAATAATGTTCTCCTGGCCCTTGTTTAAAATGTCCTAGATTTGATAGTCCAGGAACGTTTGCCTTGGTCTTGCTTTTCCAACTTTCCCATTTACTCTTGTCTCATAAATTTTGTCAGTCTGCTTTCATTCATTCTCTTACGTGCCTAAACCATCTAAGCATACCTTTCTCAATTTTAGTTACTACATTTTCTTTTATACCACAGCGTGTGTGATATTGTTTTATTTTGATAGATTTCTTTATGTGTCAAGTTATGGTTGGACATTAGTGTTACTAGTAGGTCAATTTTCTGATACCTGAAATATCTATTAAATAAAATTTCATTAAAAGGTCAATGAAGTTACTTGATAATATTTTTTTAAAAACAGTTTAATTTTCGAATGTAAAGGTAATTTTTGTTGTGACACTATTCTTTTAAAGCCTCGATATATATAATAAGTATTTAAATGAATTTTAAAATAATACGAGATTTGGCACGAAACCAGTCGCGGTCAATGGTTAACTGAACTGATAGAATTTATGTAAGCGCTGGAATTGATTTTATTATATATAACGATTCTATCTCAGTATTCAGGAATATGAAGTATGTAGCTGCTATAAACTTTAATTAGGTAAGTGATATTTTAGAGTATGAGATTCTAAAATATCAAAATAATTGTATTTTCTAATTTGTCTGAGTTTAGACTGGTAGCAAGCTTCGATGGCCAGTTACCACCTTACTCGGTATAAACGTACAGACAAGCTAAAAAGTGTTACTGTACGATGCTGTGTATAAATAAAAATGTCCCATGTAAAGTCAACGAAAACTAGTAGTTAATGTGGGACTAACAATCGCACCGTGAATATATTTAGATGTAGACGCACGTCAACTTGTCTCGTTAGTAAAAAGTCATGGCTCCTTACGATTTATCACCTGCACTCGACAAGGCCCGTGGAGGTATGCCCGCTTCTGAACTGACACAAATCACGATTAAAATGGTATAGACCGGATTGTCATAACAAGTAAACAAGGTTATTTTTATTACTGATAAAATTACGCTTGACTGTGATTTTACCTGAAGGTTTTATACAATTTAAGATGGAAGCGGGATAACCTGGTAAGAAGAAATTTACCCTTTATCTGCTTAGTGGCACGTCTTTGCCGGAAGAGTGTGAATTAGCCAAAGCCAAAGGCAAAGTGGAAATTATTATTGAATCATTGCACCAGCGAGGCCATCTGCATCTATTTTGATTTTTTCAATGGGAAATGCTCGTGTGTATATCGGATGGAGTTAACATCCATCTGTGAATGTGGGACTACCTGGTTACATCAGAATACCAATTAATACCCAGCGTAAGCCTCTTTATCCGTATACTATGGCTTAGATGTTCGTTGACGCATTTAGCTCTGGCCATCCGGATAAAGCCGATTAATGAAACGGTGAGCGAATAGGCAAAACTGCGCATTCTGGCACCTTCTTTTCTCCGGTGGGTAAGAGCATCGACATCACGATCCAGTTTCCGCTTTAGTGCCTACTTCTGCAAGGCGAGAGCCTCACTTTTCAATGATACCATGAGATGGTGCTGGGGCCGCCATGCCAGGCATCCTGTCAGTCTAGCAGCCACCTAGCGGCGCAGGGCGACTGCCAGTACCGAAAGGGCAACAACTGATGCCGACGATGTTGGGAGGATTAAGTTTTTAGCAGAGATAGTAGTGATCCAAAGGTTGTGTGATGATCTGGAATCTCCAACGGCGGGTCTGGTTACGGTGGGGACGATACGTCCACACCTAAATAATTGATATTTCTAAGGGGCGCGGATCTCTTTCTTAAAGGCTAGTGCAGGTGCTGACCGGACATGGTTGTTGCGGCAAGTAACTGGATCAAATTGTCTTCCGAGAGGAAATACCCGCCTGCCATGTGTGTGATGCACCTATTGATTCGGTGCAGGACACTGGTAGAATGCCCGGCGTGGAAACCTTAGCGGCATCTTTTGATGTTGTTGGTCGGAGGGGACCTTTTGTTTGAGGGCGCTTAGTTGGCGCAATGTTCACTAGCGAAGTGGAGTGGAGGGCAATGGCCTCCTTCTGCGAATCTGTTATTTCGCTGAAGGAAGAACATGAAACCTTCTTCCTAAGTTTCCCAATGGGAGTATCCCAGAATACCACGGTAGATTGCGTCAAATTATCCTCTGGTGCCCCACTAAAGGATGGACAGTATCACTAGTCCCACATTTCCGATGAAATTTTGTCTGAACGGGGTGTGTAAAGGCATCCTATCTGTCTGTGGTGGACTTTACTGACAGCCGCTCCATATTCGCAGCAAGAAGGCGACTCCTTACATTCCACAATCTTTCCTTTACCTTCACCAACTAGTAAGACAATACACCGTGTACCCTGGAAAGTTAAATTTCCAAGTTTGGACTGATCGACGATAAATTGGTCGAAGTGGAAACCTTTTGATATTTACAAAACTAAAAAATACAGATGAGCAGACCAAGGCGCTAACTTTTAGCTGATAAATAAATACCGGACCAGTACGGAGGGACTGTCGGAATGTTTACGTGTGATTTCGGGAATGGAGATTTTTCAGCGCGGTTCAGTAGGCGCCGTGTCGTACAAATGCAGCGATGACAATAAATATCGGGCGCGGCGAGCCGTGAAATCGAATAGGCTCCGTCTGTGAGCGCTTTACAATCAGCGCCGCCTGTCGCACGCCTATACCCGCCCGCTATAACTTACTGACTTCACCATGCATAAAAACTTATTTCGACTCCCATTACCTGAATAGTGGTTTATTATTAAAATCAACTAGATCACCAGTGAACTTGATATCTACTGCGTTTATTTATCTATAAACATATACTGTGTACTAGGAGACCATTTCCGAAAATGAAGACTAATGACATATAATAAATAAAAGATTTTTATTCACCAAACATGGAAACATTAAAGTAAGTAAATTAGAATTAATTATCTTAAGCTTAATGTATTAATTAAAATTAACCTAACATAATAAGATATATTGCATGTTAGTAAAAAGGTTATGGTCTCAGCTATAAGCTGTTTTTCAGTCCATGTTTCGCACTACTGCTGCCAACGCAGTAAAAAGAAAAAAAAATTATAATAAAGAAGCTAAAGACGTACTTAGTATTTAGTTACTTCATGAGCTGCAATTATGTGTGTTAAGTAAATTAAAATTGTAATGCACATTCGCTAAAAATGCAGAGACAGACAGAATAAATACATACATAAATACATAAATATAATAACAAATTTACTGTAAAGAAATCAGTTAACTTTTTTCCAGTTGCTTTCCAATTTTTGAATATTTAGAAGGCACTGTCTACATAAATTTCTAAATGATATTGTCGATTTAGACGCTCTAATAGGAGGTGGAATGTCGTTCCAGCATTTAGATGCTGCAAAACGAAAACTGCCTCTGAATTTTACTAAACATGGTCGAGGCTTGATCAAGTTTAATATTCTTGATGATCGATAATCACTTGCGCCTTTGTTTTGAAGCCAATCCAGTTTTGTAGCTAAGTATGGAGGATTGCCATATATATTTGATGATGGGACGGAAAAAATCCTGATTTAAAAAAAACAGTTTTTAAACAATTTATTAGCATTGTTTACGCATCATCTCTGTCCAGCTAAATGAAATGATAGTTTCATAACAAAATACATTGCAAAAAAAAATTCCAGCAATGAAAGACTAAATGAAAAACTGATCCGAGCGTCGGCTCTTTTTGATTTTGTGTTTCATTGCTGCTTTTTTTAGCTAAAAAAACTTTTTAAAAGCAATAAAACCTTTTAAAAATATGATTTTTTTAATCAGGATCGATTTTTTTCTTTCCCATCATCAAAGATGCCATCTTGACATCTTACTCCTTACTATAGTCGATTTTAACTCTTTCTTTTGTCATTTTCAACCGTTAATAAATTAATTTTTATTTGTCTCAAATACAGTTATATAGCGCAATCTATTGAAAGCTATGTAAAAAAATTTAGTTTCTTTCTATGTAATAAGTTTAAGAATTATGTGGTAGATAGCGTATGCTTTAAAATTATATTACTTATTACAAAAGTAGTTAATAGAGCTAAAGAACAAAAAAACATGTACCTTATATCCTTTTCTAAGATAGGTTGCAACATAAATTTATGAACAAATCGGTATAGGTCGATCGTTTGTCATAATGACACTATTTTACATCAAATGTCTGCAATATTTCAATTTACAATTTAAACGCTGAACTTACTTAAATTATCTTTAAATTTATACAGTAAAATTTACTTTTCTATGTAATATATTGCGTATTTTCAAATACCAGCTAAAATATAAAATAGGTCAGCAAGTGCTGAGGAAATCTATACATATAAGAAATACGTACCGTCATTGTCTTTTAAACTTTATATTTTTTCCAGTGGTGGGATAACTTAGAGAGAATAAGTCTTATAAAATCAGTTCATAATCGAAAAGTACATTCAGTCTTCTATTTTCAGTGTTATAAATTAATTTATAAAATTTACTAAAGGTTTTTGTAAAATTTACTTTTGAAAATAATTCGCCAATACAAAAGCTCGTGTCTAAAATACCTCATTGTTTTACAATGTAGCACACAACGAGCAAAACAAATAGCTGTCGATTGTACACGTAATCGGTAATTTGCACTCTGATAAATTATTAACGTGCCTTAATTATTTACGTTTACACTAAGTACGTTTCTAAATGACAGGTTTTAAGCATTCGCACGTAAAAGGGGGTACTTAATTTGCGGCAACTTCTCCCCAGTCCCGTGACGCGTGTTCGATTAGAGCAAGTAATTCCGGAAAGGAAATTGAAATCTTAGCAATGCCCCGTGGACTAAATTTCTACCGGAATGACGCGTAAAATGAAAAACAAACCTGCACACGATATTTTATAGCAAAATACTTTATACTTTATACATACTACTTTATACATTACCATATACGTGGTATGGACATGTAATGAGAAGGGAGGATAGCCATGTATGTAAGAGGATTCTAAATATGATGGTAAGCGGCAGGGCCGGGAGAGGGCGACCAAAAAAAGTGTGGATGAATTGTGTGAAAGAGGATATGTGTATTAAGGGTGTGAATGTAGAAATGACAGCGGATAGAGTGAAGTGGCGAAAGGAAACATGCTGTGCCGACCCCACCTAGTGGGATAAGGGCAAGAAAACAACATATACGAGTACATCTATAAATTACTGACGTCTGTTTTAGGTATAAATAGGTAAAGTGTTAATTAATTTTAACAGGTTTTTAACTAGGCCATTTCGATCGGAGATCTATTTCGTCCTTACAGAATACCAGTGTAAGAAGAACAGTTTAAGGTTAGGAAGGAGGAGCGTAAGAGCTTAGCTCTGGTTCTACAAATCTATGAACAGCAGGGATTAGTAACGTAGACGCTCGTTTACCAACGAATTTAGATAAAAAACGATGTATTGTTGTCAAGAAATGTATGATTTGTTACGAAAATTTAGTAAAAGAAGTTGATATCGGCGGCGTAATGGTGCACCAATACACTTTCGCAAATTCCCCTTGCTAAGGAACGAACTGGGCGCCTATCACACAAGAAGCCATTGCATTGATTGTAAATTTCACGAATCCTCTCAATGGTGATATTATTAATTTGTATGTAGTTACAATATATATTTTACCTTGCCAGGAAACCTATTGTGTGCACTTTGGAAGCGTTGCCGATATTTTACCATTGCGACAGCGTGATTGTCGAATTGGTAAGGTAATGAATATAACCTCACCATTGTTTTAAATATTTGTGGTAATATCAGCAACTAATGTTATTTTCGTTGACGAGAAAATAGATTATTCAACCTTCTGAAATGCCCTCGACATGAATTGTACATCGGACTTCTGTAGCTCTGTGCCAGCGTGCCTGCTCAAAATTCAGAAAAAGTAATCATAGTATTAATATTTGCAAACCTATTACATGCGATTGAATGCTGATATCCTAGGATTAATTGAAAAAATTAATAGCGAAGCGAGTAATTCCACGAGAGTGATCGTCGAAATTTTAGAAAAAGTAATTACGATGGTCACAAATACATCACATATATATATATATATATATATATATATATATATATATAACCTGTTTTCTTAATATTTCCTCTTTGGTTTGTGTGATTATTGCAGCGAATCTGCATAATTGATATTGTCCAGATCAAGATAAATTTGTTTTGCTAGGAAACGAATTATATGCCTGTGTTATCGAAATGAGTAATTCTATCATTTAGCCTTTTTTTCACTGGGAAATGCATTTACGCACCCCGGCTGGAAGTCATACCTTTTACCAGAAGTGTGAGACTCGCTGAAGAACAGAATACCCACTAAGACCCAGGGGTACCCTCAGTGTCCTGAACAGAAGTATCAAAGGTTCAGTGGAGACATTGCGCTCTGGGATATCAGCCTGTGTGATTGGCAAAATTTCAGAAAAGTAATCACAGCATTTATTGCAAATTCACCACAAGTGGCAAAATGGTGATATTTTAGATTGCATTCAGAAGTATGCCACAATTTAAACCGTAGTAATGAATATAACCCTCTATTTTTTTTGTTCTCTCTGATTATTGTGGCGACTCTGTACAACTGATAGTGTTCAGATTTAGGTAAAATAGATTTGTTTTGCTAGGAAAGGAAATATGCGTGAGTAATTTTATCATTCAGCCTGCGTGATTGGCAAAATTTCAGAAAAAGTAATCACAGCACTCATTGCGAATTTACCATATGCGACTCAATGGTGATATTCTAGGTTGCATTCACAAACAGTGCCACAATCGGGTGCGAAGTAATGAACATAAGCCTGCATGATTGACAAAATTTCAGAAAAAGTAATCACAGCACTCATTGCGAATTCACCAAATGTGACTGAATGCTGATATTTTAGGTTGCATTCAGAAGCATGCCACAATTTAGGCCGAAGTAATGAATTTAACCTCCTTTTTTCTTTTGTTCTCTCTGATAATTGCGGCAAGTCTCTACTACTGATATATCTAGGTCTAGGAAAATTAGATTTGTTTACAAATTGTTTTACTTGAAAAACCAATTATACGTCTCCACTATTCTATCATTCAGCCTGTGCGATTGGCAAAATTTCAGAAAAAGTAATCACAGCACTGTTTACGAATTCACCAAATGTGACACAATGGTAATATTTTAAACTGCATTCAGAAGCATGCCACAAAGACCGAAGTAATGAATTTATCCCTCTATTTTTTTCGTTCTTTCTAATTATTGCAGCAAATCTGTAAAACTGATAGTGTTCAGATTTAGGTAAAATAGATTTGTTTTGCTAGGAAACGAAATATGCGTCTGTATTATTGAGATGAATAATTCTATCATTCAGCCTGCGTGATTGGCAAAATTTCAGAAAAAGTAATCACAGCACTCATTGCGAATTCACCACATGCGACTCAATGGTGATATTCTAGGTTGCATTCACAAACAGTGCCACAATCGGGTGCGAAGTAATGAACATAAGCCGCGGGCCCAGGAGTTTAATTTTCCTCTTCCGCGCGGCTGTCCGCTCGCTCGGGCTCATTAATGGCGACAATACCTCGCGCCTCATCATTTGCGCCTTCGCCTCCATTATACAACTCTAAACAATACGTTTCTATATAAATATTTGGACAAATACTGTTCCTGTTTTGCAAGTTTTAGAAAAAAATACCACAAAAATGATGACGTTTACAATACATATGACTTAGTATCCCATTTTGGAAATAACTATTACGCATTTATAACGTATTAATTTTATATTATACCAAGTTAGGTAGACTGGTCTAATGATTCGACTAAACACATGAAGTCCTGGGTTCGAGTTCCTGGTGGGGCTAATTCAAAAATTGATATTGAGTTTTCTGTTAAGATTTTCTCAGTATTTGCCCGAATTTAGGTATTTAGCGGTGTGCTCCACCCCCGTGCCTCGGAGAGCACGTTAAGCCGTCGGTCCTGCGTCTGATCTCGCTCATGTTAGATTCTCGTCACATCGCACTATGGGAGTGAAGTTATAGAGACACACCAGTGTACTATACCTGGGAATCGGTAGTACAGCATTGTGGTGGGTCTATGCCCTCCTCCTGGCCTCCTCACTCATAGGAGAGAGGGTTCGCTCCTCATTGGGACGTGAATGGGTTGCTATTTACCTTACTTACCTTATTGTTTTAAAATTAAATTAATGTTTAACGCAGTTGCTGACCAAATTTAAATTAACGGCGTACCTTCGAAACGAAATTGTAATATTTCAGGATGCACTCACAAAATAGCAGCTTGATAATTGTTAGTGGACTAATGAATGCACGCCGCGGGCCCAGGAGTTTAATTTTCCTCTTCCGCAGAGCTGTTTGTTCACCCAGACACATTTTAATGACTACAATATCACACGACTCGTCATTTACTCCATCAGTTAATATACACAGGACTATTGTATTTAATTACGGTGAATCCAGATATAGTCGTTTGATAGACGACTGTCACTGCTCTTAATTAAGTGTTGTTTTGAATTTCATTGCGTATAAAACAGGCTGTTTTAATAATACTATTTTATTTAAGTATATCACAATATTCATTAAAATAAGAGCTCATGTCTTGAATTATTCCAATATTTATTATTAGCTGTGCCCGCGTGAAATAGTGATTTTGGGTAGCATTTTTAATTATTTTGACTAATTATTT
Organism: Elymnias hypermnestra; assembly: GCA_015832385.1. Taxonomy (NCBI): domain Eukaryota; kingdom Metazoa; phylum Arthropoda; class Insecta; order Lepidoptera; family Nymphalidae; genus Elymnias; species Elymnias hypermnestra. The sequence continues at coordinate 438,901 of JACTOM010000054.1, forward strand.
TACAAATAAGACACATATTTATAAATACTTAAATGAACTCTCAGGTGTCTCAAAAGAAATTTTGTATTTATTTACCCTACTGCGTGAACGCTACGTATCCGAGGGGCGTGGGGGTTATATCAAACGGTAGCCTGGCTCTTGGAAATTCAGTCGCTATAAAGCGTATTATATATGTATTTACAGTGTTTCATTGCAAAGGGATTATTGTCCTTTTTGATGCTCGAGACTATTTGTGTACCAAACTTCTATTAAATCGATTCAGTAGTTTTTACGTAAAAGTGCGACAGAGTTATTTTCATATCTATTAGTAAGGATTGTTATTATACACCCTTCAGAATAACACTTTTACAAACTTTGAATGTTATATTTACTTATATCGAATCACCAGCCTATAAAATAAGTTGCAAACATCTAGCTCTAAATATGACGATACTTCCAGCCTTAAAAACCTTTTTTGCATTAAAAAGTAGCCTATGTCTTTTCTCAGACATTAGATTGTAGGTGTAGCAAATTTAATTTTAATCGGTTCAGTAGTTTTGGCGATATATAGAAGGAGTTACTTTCGAAATTATAATATTATATTTATAATAACATCCTTGCGTCATCTTTGTATATTTAAAATATGATATTCCTACAAAAACAAGTAATAAAAAATAATAATTTCTACACTATTTAGCACTAAATTATTACAGTGAATTCATAGAAAAACCTAAAAACTTTTTACGAGAGCGTTCAATTCATGACGCTGTAAAAAAATCAAAAGTATTGTTATAGTATATATAGTAATTTCATTAATGAGAAGTGATAAATTGGATCTATCTTGGATAGTTCATGGTTCTGTAAGTAAATCAAGTCTTAGTAACCTAAGGAATTGACCAGGACGAACAATTCATAATATGACTATAATCGCTGGATTAAAACCGTTGAACATTAAGAATTTACAAAATAACTCGCCTGTTTAGATAATGGATATATTGAATATGAATCTAGTTTTGTATTCCACACTATAGCTGTAGCATCTGCCGGCAAATAACAGAAAGAGCAAGTCCTTAGGGTGCCGCTTTAGCTTTTCAATTTCCCTTTCGGAATTATTCGTGCTAATCGAATACGACCGCCGGAGTCTAGGGACACGATCACGATGATTCATTCATGAGACTAATGTCGCAGTTCAAATCAGACACATGGACTTAGGTGGCCATTACCTTTTGTTAACAAAGGTATTGCATAAAGCATAAAAACGCAAAAAAAACATTATTAATATAGATAAAAATTATATTTCAAGTGAAAGAGAATACCAAAAGACGCTTCGGGGCGTTTCAGGTCTAGTGTTACCTTCGTGTCAGTTGGATGCAAAAAATCGGAAACCTAATCATACTCTAGTACGTCCATATCACTCGGAAACTTATGTATATCAAGAGGTGAAAGTATGAGCTATTACTGCTTATCAGGACGGGTAAAATTGTGGCCAAAAGACATGCAGGATGCTGGAAAAAGTCTTGTCTGCGGAACATACGTAAATAAACAAGATTAAAGTCCGCAGCCATGCTGTTTCATCTTTCTAGTATTATAAAAACACTAACTCACAGTTACTAACAACTTTATTCTCTTCACAATTTAAATGTGCACAACTTATGATACACTAAAATTACTAAATTATTTGATTTACACAATTTAGCACCATGCCTCTTAAAACAACCGCACCATAAAGCAGCGTGAGAGACTTTTTTCCACACATTTTTCTGCTTATTATAGTTACCTCGTATTGCATAACATTTCTTTATATTGCGTGTTTTCAGTTTTTTAAGTGCTGCCACCATATTACTCAACAAATTGAAAAAATTCAGAGAATAGCACCCTATCGGTGCTGCCACCGAACTATTTATTGTCTAAGCAACGAACTCTAAAACTTAGTTGTCAACCTTCAGGAAAAATGGCATTCATTAAAAAAACTTGAAAGCGTGAAGAAAAGAGCATTTTATTGGTGATTGAGTATTTAAACAAGATTAACTTCAATTCCTATCATTAGCTTAGATAGATATTCTTTATTCAAGTAAACTCAAACAGCACTTTTGAATCATTAGTAGTCAGTCCGTTGGTACAAATCCATTGAGAAGAAACTGGAAAGAAACTCATCAATTACTCCTTTAAATATTGGTTTTATAAGTTACAATGTGTAATATTTTGCTCTCGTATGCAACTGAAATCAAGTTCAAACATTTCTATTGCTTAAATAATCTTCAACTTTATAATATGCCTTTTCTAAAAGGATGTCTTGGACATATTTCTGAAAGTGCTTCACTTACCATCAAGTGCGATCAATGAAGGTCTATCCTATAAATGATACTCATTAGAAAAGCAGTAGCAGACTCCTTTACGATATAATAAAATGCATAACGGTAACTAAGTATGGATTTCCTATTCAATCGTATTTAGACGAAATCGGGAACTTCTCCTGGTGATACCCTGGGAAACGAATGATTGATGTAATAGAATAATTATATAAATAACCTTATATTTCCATAGTAATTGTCCTGTCTCGTAGTTGTATTTACAGTTAATGAAGAGTCGGCATCAGACAGCGGGTTCACTATTTGCTTTGTCTTCGGATTCAGTTGTAAACAGCAAATAGCCGGACACGGTTCTGTTCGGTAATCCGGTGTTAATTAGCAGCCGGTCGAGCACGGTGCAGTGACGACACACGGACATAACGAGTGTATTTTCATTTTATTGTATTAATTTATACTCGTACAACTAATCAATTTGACTGTCACGCTAGTGTAATGATATTTGCTTCACATAGAGAGGTTGGGTCTCGTCTAGATAATTGGCTCATCAGGGGGCACGGATTTTTCTCCTACCGTTTGGTGCAAGTGCTAACAGGCCGTGGTTGCTGGCATGAGTGTGGTGATCCTGTAGAGACGACGCACCATACCCTGGCGGAGTGTCCAGCGTGGGCTCCCCAGCGGCATATCTTGTTGTCGCTTGTTAGAAAAGATCTTTCACTGGAGAGCATAATTGGTGTAATGCTCGCCAGTAAAGTTAAGTGGAGGGAGGTTGTCTTCTTTTGCGAGACTGCCATCTCGCTGAAGGAAGCGACTGAATATCTCCCTCGCCATCGCAGGATGCTTGGTGGCAGAAGTCGTACGTATGCGCTTTATTCTTCACCCTATTGAGTGGAAGGTCCTCTGGGTCACTAGATTGGAATGCGGTTAGGGAACTTCTATTGATTTCACTCACGGATGAGGAGAGATCCGCTGGGTTTTAGTGGGTATTTTATTAGGCCCACACTCCCAATAGGAAACATTTCTTTCATCGGGGTCCGAAAAGGCACTTCACACACACAAGCGCAAAAAAGAGGTCCTGGGTCTGAATCCCTCCAAGGCAGATTTAGGATATTATATGATCTAATTTATCTCAAGCTGTTAAGAGGCTGAGTTTCTTTGGCTGTTTACCACCCTATAGACGTGTAAAAAAAATTATGTTCGACTACGATGCAATGTAGAAACTAAATAGGTACTTTTGAAAGTTTAGCGCGCTTCGATTTTTATATTGCTGACGGGTTAGCGCTTGATTCTGATAATACCTGATGATAAGTAAAGATAAAGATGAAAGCGCGCTAATCTATTAAGAGGCATATAGATCTCTTTGCTTGGCGGTACATATTTGCTGGTAGGGCGGTAATTAGCCACAGCCGAAGGCTCTCACCAGTTCAGAGTCACGAGGATTAGAAAGTGCCATTTCCTAAATACGCCCCAGGGGCTTCTAGAATTAAATTCCAATAACAAGGGACCGCAGGTTCTGCAAATGTTGGATGAAACTATTAGGTCGATTTCAAATTTATATCAATGAAAAATGTTGCGTAGTTTTCATCATCACAATGCAAGCGAAACAGCTGGTTTGAGTTATGAACCCCGCCAAATTGGCTGTAGCTGGTCTATAGAAGGCCTTTGGTTTTATCCCTACTCCGGCTGTAATTAGATATGCGATAAAGAGACGAAAAGATTTGAGACCACGTAAACAAAGTTTTACTGCAGAAAAGAAGTCTCAGCATAAAATAATGTTGGAGAGAGTAACTGGCAGTGTGTCACGAATGTCCCCATTGTAATGTAACGAAGTAACGCGCGCCGCATACGACCCGCTTTTATCAACTTGTTACGGGCGCGCGTGTTGTGAGAATTCATAATTATCTATTTTAAGCGAAAATTATGTTATTAGGGATATATTTCGGTAGGGTTTACCTTAATTGATTTATTGTCATATGTGTAATCATTCCTTACTTAAAATTGCTTTGGTAACTTTTGCTCATATAAATAATGGGGAAATTTTTACGGATCAAACGAGTGATTACGGTCACGAAGATGTGCAGCGTTTTTTATGCTAATTTCTCGAAAGGTTAGGTAGTTTCAATATTAACAAAGAAAATGTGGCATTTTAATTTGCCAATAGTCATTTAATATACTATTTTTCATAAAATATAAAAATAAAAATGTTTCAAAAACAAAATTTAACTAATAATTTCTACAATTCACAAAAAACTCATGGCATTTTAATTTACAAGTCGTCAATTCATTTCAATAAATTATTTGTATTAATTTTTGACACTTTTAATATTTTATTGACAGTTACATTCCTAACAAGTCTCCCCTTTTCCCTCCCTCTATGTCTCGTAAATCTAAAGTTTTAGATCTGTATAAATATAAACAAGACTTAAAAATTTAGTTTGCCAAAGAAATTTCACTTCTGATGTGTACATTGACGTGTTTGACTGTGATCTCATCTGATGTTAAGTGATGATACAGTCTAAGATGTAAACGCTTTAATTTACTGAGAGGTAATTTATTTCATGATGATTTCTACACAGCATTGTAATGGAACGCAAAGTTTTTGTTACGCAACTTGTCTTTGCTGGTAATTTGCGATGCAAAGTAAAAGTAAGTAAGTAGCAGCCCATTAACGTCCCACTGCTGGGCACAGGCCTCCTGGCTCCGAGGAGCGAGGGTTTGTAGAGCATAGACCCACCACGCTGCTCCATTGCGGATTGGCAGACATAGTACAGAAGTGCACTCCCTATTCCTTCACTCTCATAGTCCGATGTGACGAGAATCCGACACGACCGAAGAGAGATCGGGCGCAGAACCGACGGCTTAACGTGCTCTCCGAGGTACGGGGGTGGATCACACCGCCAATTTCCCAACTTCGGGCAAATATTGAGAAAATCTTAATAGAAAACTCAATATTTATTTTTGAATGGGCCCGACCCGGGACTCGAACCCAGGACCTTACGTCTGTAATCGAACATCCTAACCACTAGACCAGTGAGGCAATTTGAGATGACCGAAGCCTAATTTAGACTAATCCAGACTTAGACAAATTAGAAAATACAATTTTTTGAATCGATCACTCAATCAATATCAGAAAAGCTATAGGCCATAATTTAACGCACCTACAACATACAGTACAATATATATAATACATATTTTATTGATTAGGATGACAGAAATCCTCTTTAAGGTAATGCTTATACTAAAGTATGATATTATGTAAATAGTTATGCTATTCCTCATAAAATATGAAGAGAAATAAACTATTATTTCTGTATTGTATAATAAACTATTAATGATTATGATGATGTTTACGAAAAAACACTTTGAAAATTTATTACACTTCCATTGCACTGAACGATTACGGGTGTTATAAATTAAAATTATCTTTACAGATGATTTCATCAATGAAAAATATGAATATATTGTTTTATTTATAACAAAACATGTTCTTATTAATAGAATTAGTACAATTTTGTAATCCACAGTCGCGATAATTGCATCGGGCCACCGTTTCAAGTCCAATAGTCTTCTCACCAACAATTAGATTCGGATTAGTGTGGTCCCAATCGTATAACACAATTCTTGAAATTGCTTGTTGTTTCTAACTAATATAGTAGACTTATTTAGTAACATATTTAATTAGGAATATTCTTCTCATAAACTCTTAACTATAGATTCTAAGTCGCTCCCTAATAATATCATCATCAGTCGTAAATTAGAAACAATATGAAAATTATATTCAAAGATTCAAAAGTGCTGTTAAAACCTATGCTATTGGAATTCTTGAATATGAATTTTAATAATTATTGTTGAAAAATAATCACTGTGATTTTTGGTAAAGGGAAACATTATGAGGAAACCTGCATATCTCGGGAGCAGTTCTGGGATTTGTGGTGCATGCCAACCCACAATCGAGCAGTGTGGTGGGTGTATGCTAGGTGTTTATGGTGAGTTTACAACGTGTCTCCTATAGGAGGCCAACTGTGGGACGCTAAAAGACTGCTATTTACTTACTATTTCTTCCGTGATTTAAGGTAAATTGTAATAATACATATTACATTTCGGAGGTTATATTAAGTTTTTTAACTTTTCGTAGCGTGAAAATTAGAGAATGAGTGTTAAAAACCAACTTCACTTTATTGTCATTCTAATGAATTTGATTTGGACCGCGTTTTTTAGATTTCCATGGTATAAATCTTGGCTAACTTATCCTCACAATTTTGTATCGTGAAAATAAATGGCGTTGAGATAAACGAATGAACAATAAATTACGATCTATTATTAGATCTTTCAAATTGTATGACGAATTTCAGAAAAACCGTTCAAGCCGTTTCACAGGAGTTCGACAAAAAGCTCTGTGACAGAAGCTTTTTATATATTACACTTATTATTACTTATATATATTTAGGGACTATGTGTAAAATTTCTCTGTATATTTGTTAAGTAAAACTAGTTCTAAATCTCAAACAAAGTTCGATCAAATAATAATCGAACTTGTGTAAATTGGCTTAGGTTTGGGTGAAACCAGTTTCCCTCTCTTGATTTCCACTGTATTAGTGCGAGTTAGGGTTACTTTGTGTGTATATAAGCCAATTAGGGCCGTTGTTAGATATATTTATTTAATATATCATTGCATTTATCGCTAGAGTAATTTTATTTAGATAGACAAAGGGAGAAAAATAAATTTATATGTTGACATCTAAGATAAATTAAGTAAACGTAAATTAACTTGGAATAATACATTTTCTTTTTGAATAATTTTTAATGAAATATCTTAAAACGTTATTATATCCTCGTGTAGTATTTGAAAATGGGCTAAACATGGCTTAACATTCATCATTTATATTCAAAACTTGGAATTGCAGTTTAATTGTTTCTCAAGAAATGTTTGTTTCTTGGTGAGCCTCTAAATCACATAAAAAAACTGCCAAAATTGTAAAGATTTTACTTTTTCATTTAATGAGTTCATCAATCGAAAATTTTTAAATAATTGTTATTATTAATATTTGTTATTACTTTCGTTTCCTTCATCATTGCTTGGTTTTAGTTTGTAGTAAAAAAAAATTGTTGTATTATAATATAATATAATAAATAAAGTAAGTAGCATTAGTTTTGCCTTAATAACTGATTACTAATGAAAATTCTGCTAAAAATGGAATTAAAAGATTTATGGCAAAAGGAATTTGTGACAAATATATGAACTAATATAGGTAGCTTGTATCTTTATCAGACACACACAGTTTATGGCAAATATTACAAATACACACACACAACTCTCTTTCTCTGGCACTCATTTTTATAACAATAAATGTAAAATTCGTAATTGGCTTCAACTATATTAAATTATATATTCGGTTTTTTTAAGAGATGTAGATTTATTTATTTAAGAAGGTCACCAACAGGTTACAGTAATAAGATATAGTATAAGTAAGCCAAATATAAAGAATGAATAAATAACCAAAAATAATTACTGCAAACCCACTTACTGGTTGTCACAGCATGCAAAACATTACAAACTAAAAACAAGCCATGAAGAAGAAAACGAAAGTAAACAATAAAATAGTAATATTAATAATTATTTAAAATTAAAAATTATCTAATACAAGGCCAGAGGTCTACGTAAGGATAGGTAAGACAGTGGTTAACAATTTTAATTTTAGAGGATGCAAGGTTATCACAACACAATATATATATCAATCTCTTTACATATATTATATAACGTAAGAATTCTATTTATTGGTGCTGAGGAGCCAAGGTTAGTTTTGAATACATAAAGTTTAAAAGGTAAAAAGTTTTTTACACGACTACAAGGCCTAGGACTAAAGGAAACGTCATATAATAGGTCAGATGCATCTATAGTCATGTTAAGTAATTTGTGTAAAAAACATAAATCCAATAGCTTTCTTAGTCCAGTTTTGGCTAGAGCCGGAGTGCGACGCGATGTGCGGGTTGGATGCTCCAGCATAGCCGTGAAGAAGGATTGATTATTGTTGGTTGGCTAGCCGGAGTGCGACGCGATGTGCGGGTTGGATGCTCCAGCATAGCCGTGGAGAAGGATTATAGTTGGCAGATGATTTACACATATGAGCGGCACATGACTTGACGGCGCGGATAACAAGCAACGACTGATCTCTTCGCGTGGCTGTCGAAATCTTCTCTTTGGAATAATTTGAATTTGAAATTTTCCATTCGAAATTATTTGAATTTATTTTATTAGCACACGCGAAGAGGCCAGTCGCAAAAGGTTTGATATAAGTTCCCTACACAGTCATTTAAGCTTAAATTAGGTAAGAAGCTTGGAATTCGAGATACCCAGCTATAAGTTATCTCAAAACCTACATATGGTAGGGTGTACGCAACTATTAAATTTCAAGGTCAAAGGTCACAAAAAGTGTTTCTTTACGCTTTTTTTGTAAATATCTCATTTTCTATAGGTTTTTTGCTATTCGTAAATATTATTAATATTATAGAATACATAATTATTTACAAATTTTGTTTTAAAAAATTATAAAATGAATCGTTTTCCAGATAGAGGGCGGAGAGCGCGCGGTCACAGCATTACTTCAGGTCAACCGGTGCCTCCGGTCGAAAACGCGCCATATGCAGTTAATGCTGAACTGCCTCATTGGTCTAGTGGTTAGCATGTTTGACTACAGACATGAGGTCCTGGGTTCGATTCCCGGGTCGGGCCAATTCGAAATAGATATTGAGTTTTCTATTAAGATTTTCTCAACATTTGCCCGAAGTTTGGAAGTGGGCGGTGTAATCCACCCCCTGCTTTGAAGAGCACGTTAAGCTGTCGGTCCTGCGCCTGATCTCTCTCCGGTCGTGCCGGACTCCCGTCACATCGGACAATGAGAGTTAAGGATTTGCCTGACAATTCGCAGTGGAACAGCGTGGTGGGTCTATGCTTTAAAAACCCCCGCTCCTCGAGTAAGGAGGCCTGTGCCCAGCATTGGGACGTTAATGGGCTGCTACTTACAGTTGACGAACTGTCGATAAATCAATATTTGTCAATTTTGTTAACTTTTTTTATATATTGAGCGCAAAAAAGTTTTAGGGTGTCTATACAAGTATTTACAGATTTACAGCTGGGTATCTCGAATTCCGACGTGAACTTACTATAATAACTGGATTGTCTACAGTTGGAGAGAGATAGAACTTTATAATATATAAATCTGGAGCCATAGTTGGAATTTATTATAAGCGTATAATTTATGTTGATATAACATGTTACAAACTAAAATTCGCTTATGTGAACAAAAAAGGGAAAGATTGCGTTCAAAAGAAAAAGTTTAAAGTACCGATATTGAAAACAAAACTTGGTATAAAAATTTCTGAACACAATATAACCGGGGAGTAAAGTCATCTAAGACATGAAAGAAATACATCGAAATTCTTAAGGGGAAAATATTACTTTGCAATCGCGAAATTCTTCGCTGAAACAACTCGCGGGGAGGTAACGTTCATTTCGACAAAAGACGAGCAATATTCCGTGCACAAAGGAAGCCAGTCGATAGATTCAATGCAGTGACACAAGAAATGGCAGAACAAAGCGGTAACAAAGCTTATATTCGAACTTACATAGGGGAACGGACTCCGACCGCGTGAACTTGTACGTGTAGATTTTGCAGTGATTAATAAATTCCCATACAACGATTCATTAAATAAGTACAGTACGTAAGTTTTATCCATACTAACGTAGGCACAATAGTTCATTATCCTATATCAGTGGATCCTAGATACATGAGGCCAATGCCAATGACTTGGCGGGTGATCCCCCGTGGGAATTGCAGGCGGAAGCACTGGCGGCAACTTACCAGTGCAGGGTTGCCGTAAGGTCTGGAGGTGACCGTCTCGAAATTGACGAGGTCCAAAGAGTCAGGGCCCTTGCCAACAGGGTTTTGATTCAAGCTTGGATGGAGGTTCTTGATCCTCCAAATACTTGTGTGGTCACAATGGAGACGATTCGTCCTCGCCTCGATCAATGGCTAGCTAGGCGGCACGGACTGGACACGGATGTTTCGGCAAGTACTTGGATTAGATAACACGACGAGAAGAGTCTCCTATCTGCCATCAGTGTAAGTGTGACTGTCGATGCAGCGGCCCATACTGTGGCAGAATGTCCGGCTTGCGGACCATAACGACATCCTCTAGTGTCCCTCATCGCAGCGGATCTCTCACTGCCAAGTATAGTGGGTGCCATGTTTGACAGTGAGAGAGGATGGAATGCAGTTGCCTCTTTCTGCAAAGCCGACATTTCTTTGAAGGAGGTAATGGAGCGAGTACTGGAAGCTGCAGCAGATGCTGCCCTTCGGAGGAGGAGCATGAGCGGAAGGAGGCGTCTTTACGAACGCCTCTTGTCTCCTCCTTGAACATCCTCAGTCGGTTTCATCCGGGAGAGTCAGGGTGAATGCGCAAGGGAGCCTCTGACACTCCCAACTCAGGGTGAGGAGGGTGACGCCTGGGTTTTAGTGGGAATTCTAGCTTTGCCGGCGAGTCCCACACTCCCTGCCTCGTGGCAGGGGTGTGCAAATGCTTTTCCCAGGGAAATAAAAAAGGCCAATGCCAATGAATTTATGAAACAGATATTCATTAGTAATATTTTTGATTTTTAAAGAAAGTATTATTTTTTGCTGCAGTAAGAAGCTCAACTATACTTTTGAAGTGAAACTTCTTTAGACCAATGAGGGTAAAATTTTTAAGGATGAAACTCGTCATTTGAGATTCCAATAAATTATTTGTATTAATTTTCAACAGTCAATATTTTAATGAAAATTAAATTCATTAAATTCCTAACTTATCCCCCTTTTTCTCTACTTCTGAATCTCCGAAATCTAAAGTTTCAAAACAAAATTAGATTTTTTTTAAATATAAACCAGTCTTGCTAAATAAATTAGGAGACCGCTTTCGAAAACGAAGACAGGTAGTACTTATGACATCTTCGATAATGGGACTGAAAAAAATTAAAAAGTATAAGTATTTTTAAATTATTTGCATAATTTTTAAAAGGTTTCTTACCTAAAAAACCCAGCAAAGAAAAGCAAAAGTCAAAAAGATCGGATGCTCGGATCAGTTTTACATTTTGGGGTTTATTACTAGTTTTTTTTATTAAACTATCGTGTAAGTACAGCTAAATGAAACGAAAGTTTTATAAATAATATACATTATTAAAGAAAAAACCAACAATGATACATAAACAGCTGACGCTCGGGTCAACGAACGAAAGGCCGCGACGAGGTGGGTTTTTCGCGTTTGTGTATCATCCTCGATGGTACTAACGCGATGGAGCGTAAATAATGCTAATATAATAAATCAATGGTAATATATAATGCTAATAATGTTTTAAAACATGATTTTTTTTAATCAGAATCGATTTTTTTCTGTCCAATCATCAAAGGTGTCATTATTACCATTATCCGTCTTCGTTTACGGTAGCGGTCCCCTAACACCTTTTTTTATCATTTATATTGCGATAGCGATAGAAAATTTTGGTTTAAAGTTCAAAAATATATCAATTTGACAATATGTTGCATTTTTTTTTAAGTTTTTACATATAACATTTATTTTATGTAATTTGTAAAGTTGTATAATATTTATTTTTATTGCGTCATGATATTTGTATAGTGAATATAATTAAATTAAGTCAAAAACATATTTTATTGTAAACCAAACCTTCATTGTAATTATGAACTGCATTTTATATGCGGTCAGACTGAATATTTTTGGGACTAACGTGAGAATGTATAATTAAATGACCGACTTTAAATTCATTGTACATATAATGAATAAAAATATAAGTTATTAAGGTTTTTTTCTATAATAAATCAGAGCATTTTGTGATAGTTAATTAGAGAAGTTAAAATTAAAACCAAAAACCACTACTAACACTTTTTCTTTGGTTTATAGGAACTTTATTAACGAAAATTTTAATTTTCTATAACTTTCGACACAGAATGAATGATAAATGAAATTAGTATTTAGTATTAATTAAATTAAAGTATTGACGGCGATGTATCTTGTGATCTTATCTAAATAATCAATGTACTGTCGTAAAATATTTGATTAGGTGCGTTAATAGTATATATAACATGTCAAAATGGGTTTGCTTCATTAATTTTTGTATTGCTGTAGTTTTGATAATAAGTGTGCTAGTGGAGTGTTAAGAAAGTATTCATGTATTATTGAGTTTAATATTTAATAGAAATGTGTGTATAAATCAGTATTAACAGAATTATACCTATGAATAAAATAACATGTGTTATTAAAATCAACAATACTAAGGAAATATTTATAAGATGCTATGTTAAAGAGATTAAAATATACGATAAAACTTAATTCGCGTTAGATAATAAATATTCTTTTAGTCTACTTTTGAATAGAAATAGTCCAGGGGCATCCTTGAATATGAAAGCGGATTAGTTTCAGAGCCTCGTTGCAATAACAGTGAAGGATTTCTGAAGTGGTTCAAATCTTACGCACGTGTGTTTATTACGTGTGTCATCATCATTTCTTTGCCCTTATCCCACTAGGTGAAGTCGGCACAGCAAGTTTCCTTTCGCCACTTCACTCTCTCCGCTGTCATTTCTACATTTACACCGCTTACACACATATCAACTTTCAGACTCTCTCTTTAGCCCTATCGCTGACCATCATATTTAGGGCCCTCTTGCATACGAGTACATGCCTATCCCAGGATAGTTTTCCACTCTTTAATTTCTGCTTTCACTGGAGCTAGATTCACACTTCCTCTAATATACTCATTATTAATCGTATCTAATGTTGTTACTCCACACATCTATCTCAACATTCGCATCTGCGCTGCATGCTATTTCCTTTCATTCTCCCCTTTGGTGGTCCAACACTCTGCTCCATACGGGATGACAGGTCTTACGATCGTCTTATAAATTTTCCCCTTTAGTTTGAGGGGCATTTTCCCCATATTCCCACGAAATCGATAGCTACACGGGCGAGATAATGACAACAGATATACAAAAGATTTGATGGAAAACAATAACTATAAGATTCACGATTCTTTAATTAGATTGAGTGGCGTACTTAGTTGAAAGTTTAAGAAAATACAAGACGCATGCGCGCGTTCTACGCACCACCCCTTAAGCCTTACGACCGCCTCCCTTAACAAACATTACCTGAAAATTGAACCTTCTGCTCAGAAACACAAAGTTTTACAGTGATTCATCATCTAAATCAAAATTTGGATGCCAGTGTGATACTTTAGTTGTAAAGTCATCATTGTGTTTGCGTAGGAAGAATTAAATTTTCGTAGCCTCAGTCGCTGGATATCTATCCACTGCTGGGGTTATGTTTTGTTAAAATTATGCTTTATTTTATATGAATAAGGTTCGGTTTTGCTTGTGCGAATATATCACAGGATAATTGCAGGGTAAGGAGTACAGTGCTCAGTCGGCTGCGAGCCTTCATACAGTACGGAACAGTTATATACTGGGTCCATAAACGTACCGCGAACGTAACTTATTTCGTAGACTTCGTCCGCAAAAGTCTTTCAGATTTAAGATTGTGTTTCTTATTTTCAAACCAAGTTAACTTTAAATAAACGGTGAATTATAAATCACGTATACAGAGAAAAACTATTCATATTATTGTGTAAATATTAATGACGATAAGTGATTAAATTAAAATCTTTATCTTTTTTTGTAAGCTCTTTTGAATCATTTTTTTCCGTTGGTAATAAATTAACCGTTAAGAAGGTTTTTATGTTTGAGATTCGCAGTAGTTATTTTTGATATTGAATTTTATCACAAAATTTATATAAAAATCTATGCCGCTTTTCGTTGTAATTTTATAACTCAAGAACGGGCTCACCTATCCAAACCAAATGTTTAGACTTTGTTCCGATTATTTAGTAGATAGTTTATGTGAAGTTCTTCATTTACCACATTTTTTGTTACAAATGAATTCAATAAACGGCGGATCGTTTTGTTAATGGGGATGTTGCTGTCAAATTGAAACTTTTTTCATACTTAAGAACTTTTTATTAAGTTTTTTAAACTTTATACGTAGCAAAACACGGCTGATATTATATAATATGATAGATGTGTGTTCTAACTTTAACAAATGCGTTATGAGACGTTTGATTATAGGCTTAGGAATTAAGTAATAAAATATACGGATCACGTTTTCTTCATAATTTAGATTGGAATTAATGTATTTTTTCCTCTAAATTAAAAGGGGATTGTGTTAATGTGTCTTATAATAAATAAATGAGAGCGAATGTAAATCGTAGTTAGCGAGGGTAGCGCGGCGGGCGGCGATCTCCGCATATTTGCCGTTTCCTCGGCATTCCCCAAGTTAATTAAAGCCCATTTGTACACTGTCTTGCAAAATATAATTTATGAAATGAGAAAACATTTTCACGCCTACGTAATATTTAAATCAACCCATTCCAAGGTGGAGTCAAATGTTTTACGTCTTTGATTTTGGAATGGTTGTTATTTTGAAAACATAACAAAAATAACTTCAACAATTTTAGGAAGAGATCTGTAAAATATTAACAATAGAAACTATAGCTATTTTCATATGAATTTCAGTTAGTTGTTTAAAATATAATTTATAAAGTGAGCAAACATTTTCAAACAGACGAAATATTAAAATCAATAATGCTATTATGAAAAAAAATCAATTCCTACGCTGATTTTTATAGAACTTCAATAACTCATTACATAGGAAGAAGCTTTGAGAGCTTTTACGTAAGCTTTCAATCGATAGCCCTGTTCAATTAGTCCCAAAATTACTTTAACTATTAAATCGTATTAATTAACCGTGATAACATTAAACGTAATTCACTGCAACTTTATAAAAATATACTTAAATTCAGGTGCATAAGTCAAAGTATTTAATTAACGACTGAAAGTTTGAACATGATATATAGAGAGAGTGTGAGGCAGGAATTGAAAAACAACTAAAAGGTTTAAAAATCTAGTATAAAGTAAAATAAAATATTAGAAAGACAAACGCTTGATATAATATTTATTGTAAAAATTACAATTTAGATTAGTTTTATCACGGTTTATTTTCAAGAAATACTGGGTCAAAGTTCTTAAATTATCTATTGATAAACAACGACGTCCACCTCCTTGTCGAATCTAAATATACCCGCCTCGATCTTTAGCCACGCCTACTATCAGCGTAAATATATCCTTATGTATATAATACTCAAGATATATAAAGACAAATACGTTAAGATAAGGGACTTATGTAACTTTCCGTAATTTTCCTCCAAGTCCTTTATATGGGTGTTCCAAAAGAGGTATTATTGAAAAATTGTAATTGAACGTACAAAATCAAATCAAAGATCTTTTTCAAGCTTTTAAAGCACTTTTAAATCCTTAAAAGATATATTATTTCCAATGTATGATTTTATAAATATATTTTATTTCCAATGTATTTTATAATTAAGATACAAGACAAGAATTGCGTAAAAAACGTATTTGTATGTAGTTTCAATAATTAAAATTTCATATTCATCAAGAATATATAAATTAAATCGTCAATTTGTCATTTCGTATATTTTATGTGAAATTATGGACTAATTTGAAATATTTTTCCCGAATAATATTACTGAAATTCTGTTTTTTATGCATAAAGTAATTATTTGAAACTAAAATATATGCCATATATTATTCATTGGTATTTTTAAAGAAGTTATCTATTAATAATGTTACAAGAATTTTTCCTATTTCATTTTGGGTTTTTAACAATAGAACACGTGGAAAATTATATATAAGTAAGTAGAAGTTTTGGGTTATGTAATTATAATTAAACAAAAATTATAACATGTTTGAGCCATAAAATATTTGCTATTGTAAATTCGGACCGGCTGTAACATTAGAGCATTGTATTCTGGTTAATTTTTATTTAATTTATTTGACACAAATAGGCTTACACAGATGTTTTAAGTAATCTAATATTGTATTCATATTATGGCCAATGTACGGCTGATGATAATGTTAGGTTCAATCGCGGCCTGTTCTGAGAAAAACCCACAATAAACCCTTTTAAAAAATTGTCATTACAATATAATTTCATCATTGATTTTATTTAATTTATATAGTTTAGAGTAATTAATTTATTCCACTTTTGCCACCATCTAAGTATTCCTTCAAATAATAATACGATTTCTCAGTTAGCTTTCTTTTAATATATACATACATACATACATACATAGCATCAGGCCTCATTCCCATAGGGATGGGCAGAGACCACATCCTTCCACTTGCCACGAACCTTGCATATCTTCTTCGTTTCTTTCATTCTCATTAAACCTTTCATACAAGTTCCTCTGTTTAGAGTACTCTTAATCTGGCCCTTATTTAAAATGTCCTGGAACAAATCTTTTTAAGTCAATCTCCTTTCATTCTTTCCCTCTACATGCCCAAACCATCTAAGCATACTTTTCTCAATTTTAGTCACTACATCCTCTTTTGCACCACTGTTACTTCTCAATGCTCTCATCTCTAACGCATTTATTTTAATTTTACCATACCTAAGTGTTGGCACTAATACTCCATGCACAGCCAGTCTGGCCCTTTGAGACACCATCTGGCTAGTCGTAAATTTCTTTTAATAAAAGATTTATATGATAAATTGGCGATTGTTAAAAGTTAAGACTGGAAACTTTACTAACTAGATGTAATCGTTAACAACGACTAACAGTAGTAACGGACGAAATCAACAGTTACTGAAACTTTCATAGCTAAGAAGCCGAAACTGTGTCTACAACGTCGGGAGAATGGTGAGTGCTAACAAGCCGCCCCCCATTTGAAGTTGTTAAACGTGTCCGAGCGGCGACTACTGTATAATTCCGTGGTTACTTTGAATCCTGTTCAATTTAAAATATATATCTATATGTCAAATATAGACTTATCTAATATATAAAATTCACAATCTTAGTTACCTCACAATTATTCACAATCTTAGTTTGACGGCCTCGCTGGCGCAGTGGTGCGAGTATTCGCTTTGCTAGCGAAGGTCCCGGTTTCGATCCCCGGTAGGACGAGTTTAGGAAATTGTATTTTCTAATTTGTCCGAGTCTGGACTGGTGGGAGGCTTCGGCCGTGGCTAGTTACCACCCTACCAGCAAAAACGTAGCGCCAAGCAAAGAAATTTGTGTTCCGGTACGATGCTGTGTAGAAACCGTAAGGGGTATATCGCCTCTTAACATATTAGCGCGTTTCCATCTTAGACTGTATCATCACGTACCATCAGGTGAGATCACAGTCAAGCGCTAATCTGTCAGCAATAGAAAAACCGGCTTTACTGTGTACCAACTTTTATATGCGTATTCATTAGGTCTGAGAATCAGTTACTATCTATTTTTCATACCCTAAGTGACAAGGGTTGTTGTTTGTTAAATTTTTGGACGAAATTTTTATTTTTTTGTGATTCTGTATACAAAAATACATACAACTCTAAATTTTCACCTTTCTATCACTAATCTCTACTTTTTAATAGCGATAAAAGTAATTATATGGAAAAACAACGTTTTCTGGGTCAGCTAGTATTCATATATTCGTAGAGACTATCGTGAACTTTGTTTTCTATACAACATAGTTAATCTATTAAGCGCAATAAAATTAGCAGTACCTTAATACAACGCCAGGTCCAATATTAAAAATAAGCTAACATTTCGACACAGAATTACAAAAAGTTAAAAAAGCACTGCCGCCCCGTTAAACAGGATAGTCCGAACTTATAACAAATTATTTAAAAGTGCTGGTCTTGATATTTTTCAGGATTGTATGTGTTCCTTTTAAAAAAAAGTTAAAATATACCTTGAATCTCAGTATAGAAAAATTAGTTTTTGTTCATACCCAGTTTGATTTGTTTATTATTATTTAGTTTATACAAATTTAGATTTCAATTTTTTTCATTTTCTACTTAGAATGTCTCTTTTATATTTCAATGCTGAATTAGCCTGTAAGTGGACTGTACAACACAGATAAAAAAAATATACAAATGACAGTGTATACCTATATTAAGATAAGTTTTATGCACGTTGGCTTAATATAAAATCAATAAATAAAATATATATCAATTCGCAGAAAATGTATCGTTAACATAATCCTAGTGAGACAGCTGTATATTCGTAACATTACTATAAAATTATACAAAAGAATACGCTTTGAAGCCCATATTTGAAATAAAAGAAAATCAAAGACTGTTATTCCCACAATCGTCACAAAAATACCTTTGGTTCTAGACAAATAAAAATGATGTGTCTCTTATATAACAAAATTAATAAAGTATTGGACATTTACTCACTAACATCTAATGAATGTAAAAACTAACACACATAATGTCTACAAAAATTATCATATAATGAGACTGATAAACTTGTTGATCATAAAGTAGGCAACAAACTTTAATCTCTCTCTACAAACTACAAACACTCACACTACTTTACTAGTAATTGAATAATGTATTTGCATTAAAAATATTATATTACATTGAATCTGTCATAAAACCTGACAATCTGTTTGGAGTAAGTCCTCCTAATACAGGTTTTATTTTACAAGGGGGTCTCTGTCTATAATTGTTGTTGAAATTAAAAAAACACATACATTCCTGAAAAAAAGGCGTAAAACCCGGTTCGAATTTACTTTTCAGTTCACACCTTAATATATCTCTTACCAACACTAGAGTAGACAATAAAAGAAAGAAGAGTATTAAATATCTAAAACTACGCACTAGACCAATTGTTACTTTAAATAAAATGGGAAAATAACTAATTTACTATAATGTGAAGGACATTACATACTGAATAATAAAAAAAACCACGTAGCTTCAACTTTTAATCACAAATTCACAAGTTATTAAGTCAATCCCTTGAAGCACTTATTGAATCATCAAAGAGTGTTATTGAATCTTTAATTATCAAATATAGAGTATTTTTCATATATCCAAAGGCACCAGTGATAATGAAGTACTTAAAAATCTAAACTCACGGTGTTTCTTTTGTGCCCTGACATAAGAAGAACTCACAATAAGCTCAGGCAAGTGCAGTTAAATTGATATAGTCTATTACTATTTACTAGCTACAAGGCTGTTTAAATCGACGCCTAAAAATTGTCGAAATAAATACTTTTCATTAAAAGATGGAAATTTTTTATATGTTTGAAAGTTCAACGGTAATTTTAAAACATTTTCATGATAATGTATGTTAAACTGTCTATGAATTTGTACGTTTCATTCCAATATATACTAATGTATTGGAAGGACTTAAAAGTGATAACTTTAATCACGTTATTTTTGTTAAATATATGCACATCTTAGTATTTAAATATCTGTGAACAGGGATCTGTAGTCATTATCAAATTACTCTGGAAAAATCTGCTAGACTTTATAATATTTCTCATTAATAGGCGGAGACTAAATGGTATTGATTTCGAAATGTGAGGTAGTAATAAAAGAATTGAAGTAACAGAAATTTATTTATGTTACAATAGCAACAATAGCAATGAATGAAAAAGTATTTTATTAGCGATTGAAAATTTGATCAAGATATACATATATAGGAAGAGTGTGCACTAATAGTAGGAAATATAAAACTCTGTGATGGATACGAACTCTCTGGGCCGAAGTAAACAGACACCGACTGCGAGAAATCACATCGTCTATACCGACCACAAAGGGAGAAAGTAAGTACTTTTTGATTATCTATGTATTAATACTGGAAGCAAAAGCTTTGTACACTTTTTTACGAAAATTGCGCAGACAGAGGAGTATGCAACTTCCCACATTTATCTACACTAATATAATAAAGACGAAAGATTTGTATTTTGTATTTTACGAATAAACTCAAAAAGTACTGGACCGATATTAATAATTCTTTTTTCATTAGAAAGCTACATTATCACTGAGTAACAAAGGTTATATTTAGTACTAGATTGCTATATAAATCTTTAGAAATTCCTATTAAAACCAACCGAAGGTGTATAAATATTAGCTATAAAATGTCTTTCATCGCATACGCTGTGAAGAGTATTAAAGAATATAATGATAGGACAAAAAAATGTTCGACAATATTATAGAATATATCTATATCTACAAAAAACTTCGCGAGGCCATATCTCCAACTATTGTAGTTACGTCACTATAACTAGTTTTTTACATTTAACAAATTGATAGAAATGCCGATCCAAATCAGACCGTGTTATCCATTCCATTTATAAATTGTTATCCAAATAATAATTTTGAATTATTGAAATCGGATATTCCATTCAAAAGATATCATGAAATTAAAAAAGAAATACTAACTCGACGAGAGAGGGGCAGTGCGGGAGAAGGGGGTGCACCATTATGAAGTAGGTACTAGGTAGCCGGTCCGCTCATTACGCAGTGGACGTAAGCGACATTGAGTATTTCGAGTTTATTTAATACATTTTTAAACTTAAATATCTGTACCTATTTATGTCTAGCTGTGCCTAGTCGGGACGGGCCGCTAGTAGTTTATATAGAGGAGTGCACGAAGCTTTAAATTATGCATTGAAAGTAAATTAAATCAATAAAAACACATTAAATATACATATGGAGAGAGAGAGAGATATATAAAACATTTTATTGCACACAAGATAAAAATAAAAAGACATAAACTAAGATACTTATTACTATAATTATAGCGTGCAAAGGCGGTCTTATACCTACAAGCAATCTCTTCCAGACAACCTTATTATGTTAAGTAGCAGACTAAAATAAATAATAGGGCACCACGGCGCCAGAAACCTAAATATAATATATAAAAATAAATTTTTGTTTATAACTATATAAGACATTTGTTAATGATATATCTATATATATTATATACGTAAATATAATATTTCTATAGATACATATTGAATATATATACACAAAAGATATGAAATAAAAAATATACAACATACAGAAAAGGAAAAGATATAAACGTGTTATTCACAGCAGTTTACAGTTAAATAGATCTTTGAGGCGTGTTTTAAAGATGTCTATTGTCTATAAGTGACGTATAGAGTATATATAGGTATCTGTCAATCGCTGACAGTTATGTCAAACGTCATAAGGCTTATATTATCAAAAGCACTAAGGAGGTTACATCAGAAAAGGTAACCCATTCTTAAATTTGTGGTGTTCTATATTACTTTGTTAATTTTCATTTTTTGTACGAATTTTTCCTGATTAAGCTGAAAACAAAAATAATTTAACAAACGATTTAAGAGATTTTATAGAAAAAACATCGTATTATGAGAAATTGTGCATAATTAATTAAATATTCGAAACATGTATATAAATTTCAATGGACAGCATTTTTCTAGCACGGTTTTTTTGTTTCAATATATTTAATATATATTTTTTTAATTTCAATTTCATTTATTTGTTTGAAAAAAAATAGGCAACTAGCAAAATCTGTGATTATAAAAGTAGAGTATTTGACAATAGAACTTTGTTACTGTTCTAACTTATAATTTAAATTAATTATGATTGAATTTCGGCCACATTACTATCACTAGTTATTATCTAAAATATTATAGCATGTTTGAAGAAACTAGTAAAGATTATTATTTTTTTTTATCAAGAAAGAGTTTAGAAGAAGGAAAAGTACATTTTAATGGCTGATGTTTTCATTTACCATGATTTTTTTAAAAGGAAAAGATGCCTTTATTTTGTAATAAATAACAATTATAACTACTTATTGTAGTACACAAATTTATGAATGTATTGTTGAGTTTGCCAACATCTAAGCTCAGAACTTTTACGAGAGTAGTATATCTATCTACAACTTAAAAAAACCTTTTTTCATTGACATTTCCCGTAAGGTAAGGAAAAAAACCGGATTTCAGTATTAGTATTTTAGATATAATTAAGAAAGACAATAAGATTTTGAAGCTGAGCTTTTGGGTTCGATTTTAAACAGGGAAAATATAAGAAAGAGAGAAAGAGAACACTCTTATTGTACATCCCAAAAAAATACATAGAGAAAACACGAAAAATAAAATAATAAACTGTACAATAAAGCAGCCTTACCGTAAAGTTTCTGTGTAGCGATTTCTTCCAGGCAACCTTTGGGTTATAGGAATTTCAGAAAAATAAATAAGTAGAGACCATAAAAGGTAAATTACCTGATGCCAGGTTCGCTCGCTTCCATATTAGATTGTACCATCACTTACCAAGTGAGATTACAGTCAAGAGCTAACCTATAACAAACAATAAAAACATTTAATTAAACTAACAACTTTACTATGAGTTCGCTTTAACAAATATTAAAGCAACGTATACAACACGAATAGTCGCATTCTGATAATTGTTTACGGTTTAGTTGATTGTTTGCGATTAAACTGCATGGCACAACTTATAAGCCAGTACATAAAATAAGCATTTCAAATAAAGTGCAATAATTAATTGAAGGGGCCAATTTAAACCAAACAAATGGGTGCTATTATTTCTCTCGATTTAGTCTAACAAGCAAGTTAGAGTCAAAGGTTCGTTGAAACGCGGAACCCAATGGCCGTGAATTTTGTAATCTTCATTAATTTTAACCGAAAGTTAACTGGAAAGCTTCTTACTCTTGTTTCGCCGCTTAATTTTGTGTCTTTATTACGGTTATATGTCAATTTAAACTTGTAATTCAAATATGAATCACGTTGTTCTAATTTGTTTATCCTTTGTGATAAAGCTCTACAATGATTATTCTACATGCAGTAAATTTTCATGAATCAAATTTAAATAAAAAAGTAATAAAATTAAAGTGACTCGATTTCTACTTATTGAAAATACAAGCGTCGTCTAGAAGGACATTTTAAAACTTTATATAAACTTTTAATGCCAGCTATCAATAGATGATTTTTCGAATACAATACAAGCTGTAGGAAAAGGGTAAGGTAAGACGGCGTAACGTTTTGAAAAGGAGCCTTAATTTAACTAATTCATGTATTTAACGTGTTTTTTCAAATCGTCTAACACTAAGAGCTTATGCAAAAAGTATCTCTACATTACGTGTTGGGGAGGGATTCAAGTTCAGGTAAGTCCCTCCGTATTCAGTGGACTATATAGTATGTGGTTCGGGCGCTTCGACCTTCAATTCTTGAGGGTTCGGATTTTCGGGTCTTCTGTTCTTCAGTTGTTCGTTGCTTGGGGCTTCAGAGTTCGGTGGTTCGGTCGTCAGTTGTTCAGGTTTCTTTGTTCGTGGTTCGGTTCACTTTCAAGTTCCGGTCCTTGATGTTCACAAGTCGCGCTTAGTAGGGAATCTACTCCGCTCGGGAGTCTTAAGGCAAAATGTGACAAACAAACCTGTTTTTATTTTCGAAGTATGTAGTTGCTGTTATCTCTACTGGCTTTGACAGCGTAACCGAGAGGGGTGGCGAGCGCAGAAGCTCGGCCGAGGGGTGGGCCCGTAGAAGGGCTCTGCTGCGTCGTGGGGGAAACGTTGCTCTAACGGCGTCTCCTGCGAGGCTCGAATCTAGGCTTAGGTCAAACAAACCCTGGGAGAGGCCTTTTATACTACACTCCTACTCGGCACGTACATACGTCAAAACGAGCAGGAGAGAGGGAAATCGCGGGTGATGAGGTAGGAGAGGGAGGGGAATCGCCGGCTGTTGACCAATCAGAATTAGTCGCCGCCGGCGAGACGCTAGGCTCGGTGCTCCCGTCCGGAACATTACGAATACTAATATTGTTTTCATGAAGAATTTTTAATCAATTCAGAATTTAAAGAATAATTCCCAAATAATTTCACCACTTTATTTCACAATTAAATAGATGAATTGTTCGAAAAACAGTCATTGATTGATGCTTGGTAAAAAATTCTTTATTATCTTAATGTTAATACAAAACGTAGTACAACACAACATTTATATATCACACCATTGTAACAGAGTACTGGGTAAAACGAATATATTCTAAGTTTCATCGCTTACGTTACAATGCAGTAATAATTGAAAAATTCAACTTTTAATTGATTTAACATTCAGGTAAGCTAAGTACCAGCCCATTAACGTCCCATTGCTGAGCACAGGCCTCCTCACTCATATGAGAGAGTATAGAGCGTAATCATTTAGATGTTTTTAGATATTCTTTTTATTTGTTGAAAGGTTAGCGCTTGTCTGTGATTTCACCTGATGGCAATTGATGACAGTCTAATATGGAAGCGCTCACCTGGTAAAAGAAGATTTATCTCTTCTGGTTCTTACACAGTATGGTACCTAATGCCAATATCTACTAGATAGTGACGCCTCCAACCAGAGCAGATTCGATACGGAATCTAGGTTCTCAATTTTTTTTCGCTGGGAAATGCAATTTATGCACTAACTCGGACGGATGACCAGTCAGGAGTGGGGGCCTCGACAATAGAGAAGATCTCGCAATATTCACAAAAACCCAGCGGAATCCTCTTCATCCATTAGTGAGGCAAGAAGGATTTGGTTTTCGCATTTTGCCCTGGCGTCCCGGTTGAGTTCGATGGAGGATTGCAAACATGTGCTGCCTTGTACCCCGTCTCCTACGTCAGTGAATCCAGGTCCTCTGCTACCGAAGAAAGTGTTAGTACCATTGCCCCAGCGAGGCCATCAAAATCAAGTATTAGAGTTGATATCCTTTAAATAGCATAATAACATTTGAAACACGAAAACAACACGCATGAATTGTTGTAGAAGCGAAGTATAACGGAGTATTAAAGAAAGTTATAATTTATACAATATTTTGCAGCGTAGTCAAGTTTTTTTTTACTAAACTTTCCAACGGAGGCAGTAGTTGCAATTCTTTCCTAAAGAACATATATTTAACGGGTCCCTATTGCTGTGTGGAATTTTTGAAGTGAAACTTCTTTAAACCACGAGAGTAATTTTTTTACGGATGAAACACACGATTAGTGTCATGAAGATATGCAGCGTTTTAATGCTAATTCGTTAATTTCTAATATTGACAAAAAGCGCGTGGTATTTCACTTTAAATATTTTAATGACAATTAAATTTATAAAATTTCTAACATGTCTTCCTTTTTCCCTCCCCCTAAGTCTCGGAAATCTAAAGTTTTAGATTTGTATAAATATAAACAAGATATAAAAATTAGTTTGCCTAAGAAGTTTCACTTCTAACATGTGTACTTTGAACGTACGCACTTTAATTTTTTTTCTTATTAATTACCTTAAAACAAATATATAATATATCGATCAAGTTTTTAGCAAAATAACAGAAAATACAAAATTATATTAACATTATCGTCGTTCCCTAAAAGACTTATATACGTGATATTGCAAGTGAACAGCGAGATTTATTTCAACTATTAATCTATGCAAGTACGGATTGCATTGTTTATTCAACAGAATAAATTTACCATTACGGCCCCTTGCAATGCTCAAGAAACAAAGAAAAGTTGTTAAGTGGGAACTCGCTAGCAACTTCGTAAAGAACTTGATTATAAAGAGGAGTTCGTTTGATTTGAACACATTTCTTAAAAGTACGTATGATTATACTAAAATATTAACTTTTGCAATACATAATGGTTATTTTTTTGTCAGCAACTACCACGATCTGAACAGCAATAGTTTAAAAGCAGGTAAAAGCTCATTACTTGTCTTTTTGTGTTTCAGACCATGTTAATGGGTTTTCATACATACATACATACATAGCATCACGCCTCATTCCTATAGGGGTAGGCAGAGACAACATCCTTCCACTTTCCACGATCCTTGCATATCTCCTTCGCTTCTTTCAATCTCATTAAACCTTTCATACAAGTTCGTCGGTTTAGAGTACTCTTGACCTGGCCGTTATTTAAAATGTCCTGGATTTATATCCTATTTATAAGAAATTTATTGACTAATATCCTATTTATAAGAAATTTATGTATATATGTTATGTATGTCGGAGAATAAGAGAGAAGGAGCATAAAGCATATAGGGGTAGGGTTATTAGTGGCCTCCATAATTCGATCTCCATACTGTGGGCTTTGGTGGGTAATGTTGGTGCAATCAAACACTTTAATAATTAACTCAGATTATAATGTCCAATCAATTAATGTTCCCGATAATAATTTACACAAAAATCATTCACATTAATAGCTAGGAACGCGACAGTTTCAATAGTCGACCGCTCTGGCAGACCGTCACCTGAGAACTACCGAGAGAGGCGCGCCGGATCGTCACTAATGACTCTGCCACACGGCGATATACAGATGGCTACTGACTATTGCATTCCGTTGTGTATATATTAGAAGTGTATCAATATATAAACCTTAGATTGTCCGGCCGCGTTTTTTATTGGCCCCTGTGAATTGCGTCGATTGCTCCGCGGGTCCAATGACGCTAAAGTGGCTCTTAGGACTTAAATGTTCATGAAAGACTACGAAATGTTATGGTTTTTATGTTTGCTAATAGTTATCTTTTATTTATTAAATTAAGACTCTGGTATAGCATCATGTTGCGCTAAACTGTGAGATAGTGTTATTCATGTCAATGTTATTCATCATATTACTTATATAATCAAAAACTCAAATAATTACTAATGAACACTCACAGTTTATAAAATACCACAAAAACTGAACGACCTTCGACGCGACACACACACCGTCAGTAACGGTTACTTTGCAATTGATTTACGTTTTGTTTTTCCTATTATCTGGTGTTATCTCTACGCATATTCTCTTTGGACAGTTACCGAGAAAAGAAATACATAATACACATTATGATTTAAAAATAAAGAGTTACTTATATTTCTGAGACAGAACTATGTTATCATGTCAACTAATAGTTGACAAGACATTATTAGGGATAAGTAAATTTATTATTTTTGATACTGCATACTCTATTTAGCCTACATTTTCTAACTCAAAAGTTGCCTAGTAGAAATCTCTGTGTAGCAATAAGGCCGTCTATTTCTACATTTTTTTCTCTTTTATATTGTTTTTATTTTAAATTTATTGTATGGTGTACAATAAAGTATTTCAACGTTTATATAACAATATCTCATTGTTACTAATTATTTAGTATAATGAATATTTTCTGAGTCCCTCCAGTTTCATTTATCGATATATATTAGGCAATCAAAAAAGCTCGTGCGGCTTTCGTTTATTGTTTACTTATGTGAACTGTATATCGCAAGCAAGCTGAAGTAGTGGGGTAATTTTTGTACATTTAAAAGCTGATATTAAGAAGTATCATTAAATGTGTTAGATAAGTTTGTTTGAATTCTGTTTGATTGCCAACTTGATATCGTCGTTGTTCTTCCTGAGCGAGGGTGATCATCAAAACTTTCATTCCCGGAAGCAATTTTTAAAACTTCTGGCTCGTTCTTTAAGCTACAGCATCCTCCCCAAATAGCAAATAGCAAGCAGTGCATATCTTACAACAAGCTTTTGCAGCTTTACAGCCAAGTTTGAGTTCATAAAGTAAACAAACACGAATTATTACATTTGACACGGCCGTATTTTATCAAACTTTTTACAGTTTTATTTAAAGTAAACAAGCTTATCTCATTCTTAATATCAGCTTTGGACGGCACAAAAAATTACCCCACTGCTTTATCTTGCTATATACGGTTCATATCAGTAAACAATAAATAAAACCGCGCGAAGTTTTCAAGTTGCTAGATATTATTAATGATTATTAGATACTGCTCTCCCCCTTTCCTCTATTTCTGAAGTCACCTGGATCTTCTGTAAATGTCCTGGAATGTATCAATAAGGTTACCTATATAGAAGCAGCCTGTTAAAGTTTTGGCAGGCTGGACATATGCAAGAATTGCCACATCAATATTCTTTTATCATAGTAATAAAAAAATCGCAAGTTGACTGTATATTCAGGGTGCGTTAATATATTCAAGAGTATCTTATATTTTCACATAAATATCCATTTATATCAAAACATCGATTAAATGTACAAAACAATTACCTCCAAACTTTATCTTGCTTGAGATATACAGATCAAATATAAATATTTCATTCAATTCAATAATTCATTCAAGTAGGCCTTTAGTTTTCGCTGGGAGATGCACTTACGCACCCCGGCTGAAAAATATACCTTCAACCAGGAGTGTGGGACTAGCTGAAGAACAGAATACCCACTAAAACCCAGCGGGAGCCTCAGTGTCCTGAACAGAAGTACCAGAGGTTCAGTGGGGACATTGCGCTCTGGGACTCTGGACATTGTCTGTGACGACTATTCAGAATGGAAGGGGACTCGCAAAGGCACGTCTCCTGGCCCCTGGCTTCCTCCTACAGATAGAGGTGGCCTCAGTTACAGCTTTCCTCTCCCTCTCTGATGCCTCCTTCTGTTTCTCACAGAAGGAAGATACCATCCGCCAACCACTTTCGAGCATATAGTCGATTATGCTCATCAGCGAGAGCTCACCGCCAACGAGAGATCTCACGGGGTGCCGTTGAGGCTCCCAAGCCGGGCATTCTGCCACAGAATGATGAGATGTGTCCATGAGGGCTCCACACTCGTGACAGGCGGGTGAGTCCTCATGCCCAACTATCTGGTGCAAGTACTTACCAAAGCATCCGTGACCAGTCAGTACCTGCACCAGTCTAAACGAGAGGGATTCATTCAAGTAGGCCTATTACAGCACTTTTGAGTCGTCAAATGTGATATTGTTTTCCACACAATAATTCTAATGTACATCTGATGATGGTGCTTTACTGTCAAATTCATAATGTAAACAAGCATAAATTATTGCATTGGACACGGTCGAATTTTACTAAAATTTTTACAGGTTTATTTAACGTTAACAAACTTATCTCATTCTAAATAACAGCTTTTGAATATACAAAAAAATACCCCACTGCTTTATCTTGTTATACAGTATATATAAGTAAACAGTAAATGAAAACCGCAATAACCTTTTTGGTTGCCTAATAGTACCTATTTACACTAACATTATAAAGAAGAAAGATTTGTATTTTTGTATGTAACGAATAAGACCAAAAGTACTGGACCGATTTTAATAATTCTTTTTTCATTAGAAAGCTACATTATCAATGAGTATCAAAGGCTATATTTAGTACTAGATTGTGAACCGAAGGTGTAAAAAAATTAGCGATAAAATGTCTTTCATCGCATACGCTGTGAAGAGTATTAATGATAGGACAAAAGAATCTTCGACAATATTATAGTATATATCAATATCTACAAAACACTTCGAAACCATATGTCTAAGTATTGTAGTTACGTCACTATAACTACTTTTTTACATTTAATAAATTGAAAGATATGCCGAACAAAATCAGACCGTGTCATTCATTCCATTTATAAATTTTTATCCTTATAAATAATTTAATATTCAAGACTGTCTCAATACCCGATAATTACTTTTTGAATTATTGAAATCGGATATTCCATTCAAAAGATATCATGAAATTAAAATAAAAATACTAACTCGACGAGAGAGGGGCAGTGCGGGAGAAGGGGATGCACCATTATGAACTAGGTTACCTTACGCAGTGGACTGAAAACTTAGAGTTTTTTTAACACATTTTTATGCTTCCCTTAAAAAGTTCTTTTCAGAGCTACTTAGTTTTAGTATTAGGAATCACACTTTTTCATAATATTTGCAAATTCATGGTCGTTTTAATTATCTTGCTTATAACTTAAATATTTGTACCTATTTATGTCTACCCGTGCGAAGCCGGGACGGGTCACTAGTATGCAATAAAACAGTGGAAATGTAAAGTGCACCATGTAATGTTGTATCGCATTAGAACGAAGCTCACGACGAAACCTTAGTGACATGTCCATTTTGCGTCACAAAGTTAGATGCGCCTGTCGTTCTATTTTAAATACGATAACGCCAACTTTCCCGTTCTCGAAATGTGAATACCTTGTTGCGAAAATGTGACTAACGGAAACTGTACAAGTAACTGGATGTTACTACGTCCCGCACTCTACTCGCCTCCCCGTCGTGAACCCCTATTTCTATTCAAAACTACCGTATACTTCACACTATAAGAAGCATCGGGCGTTAGAAATATTTTTCATGTAAGTTTCGGATCAAATACCTGTAACACAGGTTTAATCTAATTCGGGCACCAGACCACATATTCTGCACTTGCACCATAATTATATTTTTAGTTGTGAGCAATACATTGACTTGAAATTTGGTAGGATTACCTTTTGAAGAGTAGAGGTCAGCTAAGAATGGATTTTATGAAATTCCTCCCGCAAGGGGGGTTACGGGGATGTCAACTATTGACTTATTACATATAGCCTAGAGTCTTGAAATTTGGTACAGCGATAATATAGAGCCTGAAAAAGGACTATAAGCTCTTTGCAGTAATACATGGCAAATAACTCATTGATGTTTTTATTTGTAAAGCAATTTGCCTAAATTAATGAAAATGCTACCCATACAAATGAAAAAAACATTCAACGCAGACGAAGTCGCAGGTTCAGCTTGTATATATATTAGAGATATCCGGGTATCTATTGACTCATCACGATATCTCTGGAACCATAAGGCATAGAGACTTGAAATTTGGTAGGAATATTCCTGAGTAGATGTCAGCTAAGAACGGATTTTATGAAATTTTACCCGTAAGGGGGGTTGCGGGGGTGTTAACTATTGACCCATCACTACATCTCTGGATCCATTGGGCGTAGAGACTTGTAATTTGGTTGGAATATTCCTTTTGCCGAGTAGGAGTCAGCTAAGCACGGTAACAATACTTACTAATAGGTATAATATATAATAGGTATAATTGGGCGGCGCAAGATCGGACCTTGTGGACGTCATTACGTGAGACCTATGTCCAGCAGCTGACGTCCATCGGTTGAAGCGACGACGACGACGACGATGAGGTATAATATTATAAATGCGAAGGTAACTCAGTCGCGCTTTCACTCCACTACTTAACAAATATAAATGAAATTTGGTACACCGATAATCTAGAGCCTGAAACAGGACTATAAAGCTCTTTGCAGTAATACACAGCAAATAGCTTATTTAAGTATTTATGCGTATGTTTCTTATTTGTGAAACAATTTGCCTAAATTAATGAAAATGCTACCCAAAAAACATTCCACGCAAACGAAGTCGCGCGTTTCATTTAGTCTATCTATATATAAATCAGCATTCTGGCGGGTCAGGGCGTGAAAGAACCCCCATAACTTTAGATTCTCAGTTGTTCTTTATATTATCATCAGTTGCATATTGAACATAATAATATTGAAAAAATGATATTTGACGATTCAAAATTGTCGTAACATCCTACTTGAATAAAGAATTTTTGAATTTGATTACATTTTTGTCTTGCATAATAAGTAACAACATTCACTTTAAACTATCATATTTATATATTATTTCCTTGAATTAAAATAAAATAAGAAGCACCAATTTTTTATCTATGTTTTGTTATGACGATGCTTAGCTAGTAGAACAGCCTTTACCCGCTACGAGGTTGGGCAAATTTAGGAAACTGTATTTTCTAATTTATCTAAATCTGAGCAACAAATAATAAATACACACAGTAAACACTTGAAATAAAAGACATAACAGCACAATAACCCTTGTCGCTATGTAGCGATTTCTTCCAAACAATCATTGGGTTAGAGAGATTGCTTATAAAGAAGGGGAAAACCGTGGACATACAGTAAAAAGATACCCAATTTTATACCCGTAATATAACGTCTCTCTATGAAAATTTTAAGCGATATTAACGCTTTTAATAATGGAAACTCCCCCTATTAAAAATATATATAGTACCTTACATGTAATGTTAAAAAAATAAGTTAAAAATAACATATTATCAGTGGTAACTTTGCCGATATGTGTTAATTTAAGTCAAATTTATATCGTTATATAAGAGTAAAGTAAATGTAATAAAATGTCGGATAGAGTAAGATATATACTATAGAGTATAAACTAATAGAAGAATTGTAAAGTTCCTTTAAATCCGCTGATTCATTCAGTCTTGAAAATGCTTTTATTATGTAACGTTTGTATCTCGGAGATATGTGTATTAAACTCACAGGAGGAATCGTAAAATTCATTTAAATTTCTGTCAGATTTAGCCTTAAAAAAGGCTTTTTGTGTGTAAAGTTTGTACCTCGGAGACATGTGTATTAAACTCATAGTAGGATATGTAAAATTCCTTTAAATATCTGACAGATTTAGCCTTAAAAAGGCTTTTATTAGGTAACGTTTGTACCTTGGACACGTGTATTAAACTGACAGTAGGAATCGTAAAATTCCTTTAAATATCTGACAAATTTAGCCTTATAAAAGGATTTCATTATGTAATGTTCATGTTTGTACCTCGGAGACATGTGTAATAAACTCACTGTCGGAATTGTAAAATTCCTTTAAATATCTGACAGATTTAGCCTTAAAAAATGCTTTTATTAGGTAACTTTTGTACCTCGAAGAAATGTGTATTAAACTCACAGTAGGATAGGAAAATTCTTTTAAATATCTGAGAGATTTAGCTTTAAAAAGGCTTTTATTAGGTAACGTTTGTACCCCGTTGTTTTAAATTAACAAATATAAAGTCGCGGGTACCATTTAGTCTGTTCATACAAAAAAGATTGTACAATGCAATTATTAAAACGCGCAATGCGTAATTAGAATATTAATTGAATGCAGTTGAAGATAATTTAACACAATATTGGCGGCGATTTTATTATTATGACTGCAATTTGAAAACTATTTTTGTCATTACGCGCCTAGTATATTAAATTAATTAGCGATTCGTTTAAATAAATAACAATAATGTTTTTTGGCCAGCAAAATTTTATTTAATTAATATTCAAATATGTGAATTAGAAATACAATTTCAATGGTAGAAATGTCTCTACATGTATATTAAATTAAGATGTCTATTTGTCGGGTCAAAATAACTTTTAATAAGTATTTTTTTATTCCAGAAGGCTTTTGTATCGAAAAATATTGTCTTTTCCATATATTATTTGCAATGTACGATTGCTGATCATATTAAAGATCGACATATAATCTAAATATACGATTGATCCCTAGTGCGTGCGCTGGCGAACTGTCCTGGGAAGAGCCCACAAGAAACTCAGTCGGGTAGCTTCTTTTTTCTTATTTTCATTCAATTTTTAATGTATTTTCTTTCTATTAAAACAATTCATATACTCCCACTCTTTTTTGTCGACAAAGTAATTCTTAAAATTTTAGTACGATTTCTTAATTAGCTTTCTTACAATAAAAGATTTAAATTTATTAAGTGACTGCCTTGTGACTTCTGGAGGATTATTAAAGAATAATTGGTATACCCTTGAATTAGTTGGGAATTTATAGAGCCTACTAGAATTTATTACAATTTTACTTTTGTTTCTTAACTTAAATGAGGAGCATTCACTTTGCTTGTTAAAAGTGTAAATATTTTAACAGCTCTAAATTACTCTTGGACCCATATTGTAAATCGTACGGACGGGCCTTTTCTGTTGGACAAATATTGCTATATATCAGCAGCTGTCAAGCTAACTAAAATAAACTACTCACGATTTTTTTAACTGCGTAATTTTCAGAGTTTAGCCAGTTAAATTGGGTCTTCACTGTAATTTACAAACTAGTTCAATACCGTGGATAAGTAAACAATGAAATATAAAGATACAGATACAGATTTATTTATTTTTTGATTTTTACTGAATCTGAAGTAAGCTAACAAATTTAGCTTAATGTGTGTCCATCTAAAAAATGTGTTGCTCATATGAGACAGCACCGTTTAAATGACACAACAACAGTTAAATTTACAACGATAACGTCACAACCGGGATCGAACCCGCAACCTAACACTCGTACGTTACAGGTTAGTTATTGTTCCTCTTCGCTATCACCAGTGTTTTATATGGTAATCACAAAAACATAAAAAAGCACAACACTAATACGCCACATAATACACCTGATAAATTTTGCAATGCAGCCACAAACATAAGTTAATTGCTATTTGATTACAAACAGTTATATATTCAGCCAAAAATCGCACCCCTACTGTAAGCCGTTGAGGAGTTCCATTAATCATCATATTTAACTACGACAATCACTTGACCATACTGAAGTTACGGTAGGTGACTCGAATATCCGGAGATCTTATACAAGATTCTGCCGAATATCGTTAATTTGCTCCTAAGAATTGAAGAGTTCTGTTACTTTGTCATGGATCCCATGATCATAAAATAACCAAACTATCATCTAACAACCCTTGAAATATATCCTTTCCTTTCTTTATTTAGATTTTGCGTTATTCGTCCATTTGACCACATGCTTAATGCAAATTTAACACTTATCCGGTTTTCTCATCGATGCCATCATCAGAACTGGATTTAAAAAAAATGGGACCATATGACGAGCACCACCTTTCATTTAAAAAAATTATCAAGATCGGTCCACCCAGTCGGGACATATGAGGTAACAAACGTAAAAAAATACAGACGAATTGATAACCTCGTCTTTTTTTGAAGTCGGTTAAAAAAAGGTAAGTTGCTGCCCTTTAATGTCACATAGATGCGCACAGGCTTCCTTAAACCTAGTAGAGAGGGTTTTTAGACCATAGACACAAGTGCATTTTCTATTCCTTCACACTCATAGTCCGATGTGTCAATCCGATACGATCGGAGAGAGATTATGGTCAGGACCGATAGCTTAAAGAGGCAAAGGAATGGAGTACACCGTCAACTTCCCAACTTCGGGCAAATATTGCGAAAATCTTAATAGAAAGCTCAATAGCTCCCCAGGATTCGAACCCAGGACTTCATGTCTGCAGCTGAATATGCTGACCAGTAGATGAATGAGGGAGTTATAGATATATTTATGTATTCAAAAACATTAAAAGCACGTCGTCTAGACGACAACGTTGTGAACATTATTCCGTGTGGCGAAGAAATTACATTTTCATTCGCCGGTCGCGACACGTTCAGAACTTGCCTCGCTCCAAGAGTATAAGTAAGGGTAAGTGAACAAATTGATTTATTGAAGTTAAGCATGTTCCCGAGTTGCGCGGGAGTATTCACAGGCCTTTGGGTTACAGATAAAATGGAAATAAAAAAGTAACTTCACAAACAGAAATCCTCTTGTCGCGAGATTTACGAGCCGACGCACCTCAGCGCAAATAAGTTATGGAAATTTTATGTGCTTTTGAGATATACTGCTTAAAACAAACATGTTTTGTAAACACATACTATTTTTGCATTGCTGTGCAATTTTGTGATGAATTATAATAAAAATCTTGATGCCTTCGCAATGCAACTTCGTATACTATTACTGGCTTCGTTAGCACTGGTTCTGGGTTTGATATTCATAAGGAATTGCATTATTAACTGAGTTTAGACTGGTTTGACAGTTAACTAATATATTTAAGTATCGATACAATAAGGTAACTAGCAGCTCATTAACGTCCCACTGCCAGGCACAGGCCTCCTCACTCATATGAGAGGTTTTAAAAGCATAGACCTACCACGCTGCTCCTCTGCGTATTGGTAGGCATAGTTCACAAGTGCACTCTTTATTCCTTGACTTCCATAGTCCGATACAACTGGAGAGAAATCATGCCCAGGACCAACAGCTTAACGTGTTCTCCAAGGCAGGGGCGTGAAAGACACCGTCACCTTCCCATCTTCAGGTAAAACTTGAGAAAATCTTAATAGGAATCTCAATTCTACTACAATTTAAAAAAAAACTTTAATTTCTTAACTTATATGAGGAGCATTCGCACAATTCTCGGTTGAAATCATAAGAGGTAAATTACCTCTTACTAGGTTAGTAAACTTCCAGACTGTAATACCTTTTACCATCAGGTGTATTGTTAGAAAAAACATTAAAGTAATTTCATACTCGTCTCGCTAAACTTCGAGAACAGCTGGATTTATTTGGCTAGTTTTAGCTTGAAGTTATTTGGTGGAAATCCAGGGAAAATTTAAAAGTAAAAACTACAATTTTGTATTTCCTTAGAAGCTACTCCTATCTGGCAAATCAATTCCTTTTAAAAGAATACTTTTTTTATTTCTTTTCGACTTTTGACATTAACAACCAACAATATTGATTGCAACTATAATATTTTACGGAATTTGGACGTGAATGTCGCGTTTTTTTAAATACGGATTATTTTTCCGGTTAAGTTTTGACTACATTTTATTCTAAGGTTGAAACATTCGCAATTAGGCTTTTTTCATTTGTTGACTACCGAATTAAAAAATACTCTACAGGTATTGAAAAATTATTGATCTCAATGAGTAATGGAAGACTTTTTAAAACGCTCTGGTCATTTTTATCTTGATATAAATAAAAACAGTAGAGGTATGTCGTTTATCATTGGTATCCTTGGAATAGAGCTACGCCCAGTTATAAGGGTTTTATAATTTTCTTTAGATTGACATTTTTCAATTCGTTATATATTTTGAATGGAATATCCGATTTTAATCATTTAACAGGTTTTGAAACGCTCTATAATAAAATTTAATAGGATAAGGATTAGTATAGAGGTATGAATAATATAGTTTGATTATTGTCGGCATTTTTATTAACTTTTTGAATGTAAAAAAGTAGTTATACTGACTTAACTAAAATAGTTGGACATATGGTATCGCAGACTTTTTTTTCGATATTAATATCTTCTATAATATTGTAGAACATTTTTTTGTTCTATCATCAATAGTTTCTCCAGCGCATGCGATGACAGATTATTTGTGACAAATTTTTTCACACCCTGGGTTACGTTAATACATTTTTCTTAGGAATCCCTATTTTTTTTTGAGGAAGTAGTATTATAGGAAGCCTATGTAGTTCAGTGAAGTAGCTTTTTAATGGAGAAACTATTTTCGTCAAGCGGTTCAGTATTTGTCTGAGAACGATACAAACATACATAATTACAAAAACACAAATGTTTCCTGTTTATAATATTAGTTTAGATGGTTCTGAGGCAGTACGAAGTTTGTCGGGTCGGCTAGTAATAAATAAAAGTATCATATTATGAAAAATTGTACAGCGAAATCTGTTAAAAACTCATGTAAAAGGCTGTAAAAAGTTTAAAGGTTTACTAGATGGCATAGGAAATTACTATAAATATGTTTTCTTTTTTATATTAGACAATTATGCATATACGTACGAATTTGTAAATGAGCTAAAAACCACTTTAACTTTACCAAAATGGGACGTAAATTTCTCTGCATACATTAGGGATGTATTTTAAACTAATACGATTCAAGAAAAGTTTTGGTTAAAACCAACAATTTTCTTTATGAATCCTGAATGAAAGGCGTCGAGTAATAATGAACCTTTCAGCTATAATTATGATAAGTCACGCAAACATTGATTTAGTTTTTAATGTCTTCTTTCATGACCTAGACATAATAAACTAACAAACTTATGTAGAAAAAGGGCTTAACATAAATGGTAATTAGTGGTGTATTTTTTATTATATTATTATCGTTGGGTGTCATCCGCGTAGTTCTCGTTGCTGTGGGTATGTATGTCTGATTCTATAAAAGTACTTGTTTTTTTTTTCATTTATTTGGCATGATTATGTGTGCACGGTATTAGAACTTGAACTCCCCCGAAATGGCTCGACCGATTTTCGTGAATCTTAACGTGCATATCAGCTAGGGTGGAGAATTGGAAAACATTAGTTTTTCATCCCCCTAAATGTTGAGGGTGATCCATCCCTAAATTTTTATTTTGTATTTATTTAATACAAATACAATATATATATTTATATATAAGGCACAGCATATAAAAATACATACTACCCTAAATTTTCACCTTTATATCTCCAATCCCTATTTTTTCATAGCGAAAATAGTTAGATAATGAGAGCGTTGAGAAGCATGAGTGGATTAAAACTGAGTGACAGTGTGATAAGGGAACATTGTGGTGTAAAAGAAGACGTAGTGACTAAAATTGAGAAAGGTATGCTTAGATGGTTTGGGCATGTAGAGAGAATGAATGAAAGGAGACTGACAAAAAGGATTTATGAGTCAAGAGTGAATGCGAAAGTTGGAAGGGGAAGACCAAGGCGAACGTTCCTGGACCAAATCCAGGACATTTTAAATAAGGGCCAGGTCAAGAGTACTCTAAACCGACGAACTTGTATGAAAGGTTTAATGAGAATGAAAGAAGCGAAGGAGATATGCAAGGATCGTGGCAAGTGGAAGGATGTTGTCTCTGCCTACCCCTATGGGAATGAGGCGTGATACTATGTATGTATGTATGATAATAGTTATTATATGGCATAACAACGTTGGCTGGGTCAGCGAATAATATTTTAAATCTATATGTATGACTTTATTGCCCACATTTACGACATAAAAAGTTTCAAAAAATAAGACTGAACCATGTTTGACAATCGTCTTTTCCCTGGGAAATGCACAGATCCCGATCAGAACGGGTCAGGAGTGTGAGGCTCGGCGATAGAGGATGCCTCGCATTATTGATCGAAACCCCAGCGGAATCTTCTCCATTCGTGATTGAGACACCAGTAAATTTGCATAAACATTCTGCCTTGGTGTCCTGGATGAGTTCGACGGAGGATTCACGGTGGTGAGAGGATGTGCGCAAACCTGCGCCATCTAGTATCCCGCCTCTTACGGTTTCTTTACAAAATTATATTGGAACGCAAATTTTTGCATAGCGGCACACCTTTGAATTGCAATACGAGTACATTGGTTCATTGTTCTAGTAGTTAGCAAAATCGGCCCCAGCCACGAGGTCCTGGGTTCGAGTCTCTGGTCGGACCAATTCAAAAATGAATATTGGAATGGCTATGGAGTTTTCTATTAAGATTTTCTCAATATTCGCCTGAAGTTGGTAAGTTGGCGTTGTGATACACCCCCGAGTCTCGGAGATCACTCTAAGTAATCGGTCTTGCGCCTTATCCCTCTCCGATCGTGTCAGATTCCCGTCACATTGGACTATGAGCGTGGAGGAATAGAGAGTGCACTTGTGAACTATATATACCTGCCAACCCGCAGTGGAGCAGCGTGGTGGATCTATGCTTTACTAACCCTCTTCCCTATGAGGCTTTGCTTAGCAGTGGGACGGAATGGGCTGCGACTTACATCTTTTTTTTGCGCTGGGATATACTTTAACGCACTTACCCTGACCTGATGGGTCAGGGCTATGGGACTTGGCACGAAAAAGGCCTCGCAATACCCACAAAAACTAGCGGAACCCCAATAAATAAATGAGACACCATAGGTTCAGCTTACGCATTCTTCCCTGGTGCCCCAGATGAGTCCGAATAGTCCGGGAGCAAAAGCGTAAACAAGTGACGCCTAGTATCCTGCCTCCTTCGGCGGTGAGGGAGGCATCTACTGCATTCTCCCTCTCTCTCTCTTAGCAAGATAACAGTCTCGCAGAAGAAGGTCCCTTCCGCCTAACATCTCTCATTTGAGCGCATCGCGCTTACAATGCCAATTCCCAGGCTGCGCATTCTGCCACCCTGCAATGGGCTGAGTCGATATCTGCTGCACACTCAGGGCAAGCGGGCGACTCCTCTCGGCCAATTTGGTGTAGGAACTTTCCAAAACAACCATGACCGGTTTGAACCTGCAGTAGTCTGTTAACATAGCGTGTGCTTGTACTATAGTACCATAGAGGCTACCAAAAGGGTATATAAGAAACAAATGAAAATTAGAGCAAGTAGTATATAGGGCGAGTGAAAACTCACAGGAAATGAAAAACTAGACTTTATTTGTGTTTTTTCTTTTTATTATTTGTAGAAATGATGATGTAATAAACGCGTTGCAACTATGCGTACCTACAGCAATGTCGCTGTACAAACAATCCGCGTAAAGTGCTACGTGACATGCAGTGTAAATTGCGGCGATTCCGTTTAAAATTAACCGGCTCAATCATTTTATTAATTACGTTTTATTGACAGACAGCGACAAGGAAAGACAGAAAACTCGCTCTCTTCTTTTATAGTGTTACGTTTAGCTCTTGAAGCTTAAATTACCAAGAGATGTACAGGAAAATGTAAGGATTTCGAAATGTGGAGATATGCATGCACTTATTATTTGGACACACAAAGCTAAAAATTCCGGAGTCAGGAGACTAGTCGGTCAAATCAGAATTCTAAAAGTTGTTTATCTTTATTATATTTTCAGACACAATAGATACAATCACTGGTAGTTTAAAATAATGGACGATATTGGTTATTGCAAAAAAACTATATTCAGAGACAGAAAGAAGTCCTCCGATCTGATATCCAGTAAAAGAACGAGAACACATAGAAGAAAAACTTTACCAATGTAGAATTTGCTACTACAGATTTTGAGGTAGATTTATGGCAATTTAATTTATAGACAGTATTTACGAATAGCCTTCTGCTGTATTATATACTGTATGTAAAAAAATCCTGCTGTAGTTAATTACCACTCTGGGAGCTAAGACGTGTCGTCAAGCGACACTCCAAAGGAAATTTACAGAAATTGCAATTTATTTAGAGGTTAGAGTAGTCCAGGATGCTTCGAGTCAGGAAATCAATCCGACAGGGCGCTGATTGAAAGATAGAAAGAGCACCTCAGGTTACCTGATGCGGGCATGGCCACTGTTCTTTGGCAAGGTTCTTTGCCCTACAGGTTGGTGCAGGTGTTAACCGGACAAGGTTGTTTTGGTAAGTACCTGCACCAGGTTGTGGGCTGTGTGGAGTCTAGTGCTTGCCGCGAGTGCAGGGCAGTTATTGACATGGCGCACCAGTCGCTGTCAGAATACCCTGCTTGGGGACCACAGCGCCATCTTATGGTGTCGCTGGTTGAAAGCTATCTCTCTTTGTCGAGCGTAGTCGGTACTATGCTCAGTCAGTGACTCCCACAGTCACGTTGAAGGGCTCCTTCTTTGAGTCTGTCATCTTGCGGAAGGAGGCATCAGGGAGGGGAAAGGTAGATTGCGGTCGATGTGCTTCCCGGCCGCCGGAGGAGAAAGGGTGCCAGAAGGCGCAGTGTTGCCCATTCGTCCCACATTTGTTTTGCTAGAGCTGAATGCGTCAGCAAACATCTGAACCCCAGCATACGGGTGAAGATGGTTCCGCTGGGTTTTACTGGGTATTCTTCAGCCAGTGAGTCTCACACTACCGTAGTGTGAGAAGTGCCTAAAAGCATTTCCCAGGGAAAAAAGTCCAGGAAGATTCGGTAGTGCTTCCTTAGACAACGTTACTTTCAAGGATTGCTAACCCTAAAAAAATGTATGGGAATGATATTTATATTTCGATATGTTTCGAAATGTATCGTCATTTTCATACATTTTTAACGGGTTTGCATTCTTCGAAAGTTACGTTGTCTAAGAGCCAAGGATAATTAACCTTTGCTTGTAGCTTCACTCATGAACAGGTGATGTTACAATGTAACTGTGAGCATTTTAATGTATTACAAATAGTCAGTTAGCAGTCATGTTATAACTAAGGCGATAACACTGAAATGTTTTAAATTGACTTGTTTATTTAACGAATAAAGTAATAAATGCGTGGCGACGACCCATAGCGTAAAGTCCGTTCGCATTGTCGGTTCACAAACAAGCCGCACTGAGTGCTACGTGACATGTAGTGTAAATTGCGGGGGTTCCAACTGAAATCAACTGAATCGAATCATTTTATTATTCCGCCACAGGTTTTTAATAAATCATTACATTTTTTAATTGGTTAAATACAGAATGAATAACGGAAACGTAACAAACTCAATTCAAAGTATGTTCTTATGGTACTTACAGAATGGGAACGGACTGAAATAGAAATCAAATCAAATCAAGTATATTTTTATTGCAAGATCAAGTGTACAACACACAATCTACCATACAATGGCGTGCAACATCTATAATAGGATAAAATAATATTATTTTGAAATAGTTGCTTCATCCTTATGGCACGTATTTACATTTTAAAAATAATATTCACAATAATAAATAATATTACAGTTTTATATGAAAACGTATCTAAACAGTATGAGTGAGCTTAAAAACTGCGTCTCGTATGAATTATTTTATTTATTTTGACTTTCATTTAAGTAGTCCTTAATATAGCATTTAGATATTAGCCATTTTTTCAATTTATGTTTATATATATATTAATATTATTTATGTCTTTAAGAGGGTTGGGTTATTTATTATAAATTTTAACAGCCATGACGTGACAGTTTCTATCATAAAGCTGTGTTCTTGTACTGGGTCTAACTAAATGATTTTCAAATCTAAATCGTTTAAATTGTGTCCCATCATACCGTTTCTCAAACTGGTCTAAATGTGTTTTTACATACAAACACACTTCATATATGAATATTATAATAAAAGAAAAAGTACAATAAGTAGCAGCCTATTAACGTCCAACTGCTGGGCACAGGCCGCCTCACTCACGAGGAGCGAGGGTTTTTTAGAGCATAGACCCACAATGCTGCTCCAGTGTGGCTTGGCAGGCATAGTACACAAGTGAACACTCTATTCCTTCACTCTTATAGTCCGACGTGACGGAAATTCAGCACGGCTGGAGAGAGATCAGGCGCAGGTCCGACGGCTTAAAGTGCCCTCCGAGGCACGGTGGTGGATCACACCGTCAACTTCCCAACGTCGGGCAAATATTGAGCAAATCTTAATAGAAAACTCAGTATTGATTTTTGAATTGGCCCGACCCGGGACTCAAACCCAGGCCCTCATGTCTGTAGTTGAACATGCTACCCTATAGTCCAATGAAGCAGTTCATATATATAGTAAATAATAGCTTAGGATAACAAATACGTAACTAGTAGCTCGCGGTTGTCACAGTAATAAAACTGGGTTTGAATTCATAATATTTTTGATGATGATGATAACATTGAACGAATCAAGAGCGAAATTGCGGATTGAATTAAACGCAATCAAACAATAAAATATTTAGGTAGGTTTTGAAATATATATACAATTATACATAGATAACTATCCAGAATATCAAGAAATCCATTCATAGTAAGCGTTTACATCGCGGAAAGTGAATGTTAATTCTCATGTCTCTCAGATGATCGTATTTCTCTATAAATACTAAAAGTATTATGAAAAAGTTAAGTAGCAGCTCTTTAACAGTGGGTTTTCTCACAATATTCTCCTTCATGATAGATTTAAAACGACAATCAAGAATTTTTCACTTTTATAAAGAGAAACATTACGGCGCTTGCATGGGACTCGAACTCGTGATTTCTCTACACGAGAATCCACGGGTCTTACCATTAGGCCATCATGATTTTTATTATTATATATAAATATGATATAAAATCAAGAAAAAACTTGTGACATGAATTTTAGGTGACAAAAGTCAATTTCAAATGTACGTGTATATAAGTAAAAACTTGTTAAGAATAATACACATAAAGTTACATCTGCACATACTTGACAAACACGAGAACTCTTTCAATGGCAAAAAGGATTTAAATCCACTTATATACGTATATCTATATAAGGGTGTAAAAATTTTTATTTTCTAATTTTATGGTAATAAGTCAAAGCGACTTATTTTTATTTGAAATACCGAAATTTCTAAGAAAACGGGAAACTTCAAGAGTGTTTACAGTACTGCTTTGAAGTTTAGCAAAGCCAGTTCTTTTCATTCAGACTTACTATAAACAGATTTATCCATTTAATTGAATGAATACTAGATTTCAAATCCTCATTATTCTATTATATATCTTTTATTATTTACTTGTGTTTTGGATTCTTTTAAAAAAACAAAAAACTTGATGTAATTTTATGATACCAACCATGGGTTCTTCTCAACTGCAGTTGAGGGTTGCGGGCCTCGAGGCCCGATCACCGTCCTCAGGCATCAATTTGATGCCTGGTAATCTGTTTTGCCCGCAATGATACGAGCTGTTTCCTGCCAGCTCGCTAGCGGGTCAATCCAGGTCAATTCCGTGAGTTGTCCAATCCGGGTATCGCCACTGCCACCCATTCATCTGATGTGAGCCATGGACCATATTGGCCTTGGCTACTCTGCCGAGCTCTTATAACTGTACCCGTGCTCCGCAGCCATTGCGACACGCAATAGGTGGACGAAAAATGAATGGATTCAGCTATGATCGGGGACTAGGTCAGTTCACTCAGGGCACAGCTAGTCACAGAAAATATGCTTATTTTAATGTTAATAAAATACATATATATGTAAAACCCCTCGCGAACTTTTCCGCGTAATCAAATTAATCGCTGAACTGAAATTATTTTAGCCCAAATATTTTAATTGACAAACAGAAATTCCGATGGTAAGTAGTATTTAAATATTGCTTGCATTAACTGAATTTTAATTATGCGATTCTATATATTGTGGCAAAAAGCTTGTATCACTGCGTTATGATGTTAAGCGAGATTTTATAAATGTTTTTGGCCCAAATTTTGACGGCCTTCGTGGTGCAGTAGTGCGAGTATTCGCTTTGCTAGCAGAGCTCCTGGGTTCGATACCCAGTAGGACGATTTAGGAAACTATATTTTCTAATTTGTCTGAGTCTGGTCTAGTGGGAGGCTTTAGCTGTGGCAAGTTACCAGTCTGTCAGGAAAAACTTACCGCCAAACAAAGAGATCTGTGTTCCGATACGATGCTGTGTAGAAAATATAAGGGGTATATCTTACCAGATTAGCGCACTTCCATCTTTGACTGTATCATCATTTACCATCAGGTGAGATC
The DNA here is from genome assembly GCA_015832385.1 of Elymnias hypermnestra. Lineage (NCBI taxonomy): Eukaryota > Metazoa > Arthropoda > Insecta > Lepidoptera > Nymphalidae > Elymnias > Elymnias hypermnestra. The sequence continues at coordinate 483,802 of JACTOM010000054.1, forward strand.
AGTCAAGCGCTGTCAGCAATCAAAAAATAAATAAATTCGGCTTTACTGGTAGTTCCATTCAAGTCAGTCATTGACTTTATATCGCAAATGGATGTCTCTGGGCACAGTCCTCCTTACTTGTAAGAGAAATAGTTTTATAGGAAGAGAGTATTTTTGAAAAGAAATTTGAAGTAACTGCGAACATATCAATCAAATCAAAATATTTTTTATTAAAGTAAAGCAGTTTTTAATCATCAGTAGTCTGTCCGTTGGTAACCAATTTACCACCGGTTCGGAAAGTTGAATTTGCTGAGAAGAAACCTGCTAGAAACGGTTACTCTATTAAAGATAGTTTTGTATGTTACAATGTGTAATATATTGCTTCTGTGAGCAACTGGAATCAAGTCCATACATTTCTATTGCTTAAGTAATCTTCAAAATTATAATAGCCTTTTGTAATAGTATGTTTTTCACATATTTTTTAAAACTATACAGAGATAAAACTAAACTATAAACTATTCTCAAACTGACAAATGATTTCTAAACCTTCTTCACTCTAAAATGTGGAATTATAAGTATGTTTTTATTTCTTGTATTAAAATTGTATATTTCACTTTTTTTGCTGTATAAGTGAATATTATCACGGATATGTAAGACATTATTTGTTATATATTGTGACTGTACTAGGAGAATCGACGTTTCTTTGAATTTTCTTTTAAGGAAACGTGAGATTCTATTGATATATGGCACGCATAGCTCTTTTATATATAAAATAAATATAGTTTCAATGTCCCCATAACATTATGCAATAAGACATAATGCTATGAAAATCAGCAAATTACATCATTTTGGCAGTTTCAACATCAGTCTATTGTCTAACTTTTCTAGCAGCAGATGCAGCGGAACTAAGTTAACTCGCCAGAGTCTTAATCGTATTACACTGCCTCATTGGTCTAGTGATCAGCTTTTTTGGAAATGAGGCCCTGGGTTAGCGTCCTATGTCGGGCGAATACAATAATCGATATCAAGTTTTCTGTGAAGGAATTCTCATTATTTGCCCAAAGTTGAGAAATTGGCCTTCTCATTATTGGCCTTTGCCTTGTATTGAGTGAACAAATGGTGGATGCATTTGAATTGACAAGCAACAATAACTACGACGTGGATTTATGGTTAAAATTGCGAAGGTTCTAACTGTTGCTTTATTTTGCATTTTTTTATGCAATCAAGCGTGTATTTCAATAACACATTCGATAATCGCGCTACAAGTTGTGCTAACCAATGATAATGACTGATAATTTAAAAGTTCCGAGACAAAGTTTATGCATATCATTTTTTAAAAAGACTTTCATCTTATTACACCGCGTGTAGATAAGTACACACACACTTTTTTTTACGAATTTTTATTTTGATTTACCTTTTTTGCGATATACAGTTCATATAAGTAAAAAATAATTGACAACAGCAAGATTTTTTTTTTACTTAAGTCAATCGAATATTGTTTTAGATTCGCTCACTAATTTGTAGGTTAAGTAAAACTATTCTCATTATATTGTACACTTCCTATAACTTTTAACACAATACTAACATTGATACAAACTAAGAATCGTCACTAGGCAAATATTACTTCATTCTCCTGTGCTACCCTTATTATAACAGACGGCCCATCCAAAAATAATAAGATCACCAATCATAGTCGTTGTGAAAACGACGACTAAACAGAGTTTAATAAATTTGAGAATTTCCGGAATAGCGTTAAACCGGATGTAGTGGGTGTACGTTTCACTGATATAATTACATAGACCTTAGCATAATAAATAAATATAGCAATTTAATAGCAGTTTACAAATAATGATCGCTAACAATTGTAACATGTTTTGGCTGTCTTAACAATAAAAAATACAAGCACAAATAATCAAAAAAATCCATTATAAGTGACTTATGTTTGCAAACAACATGGTACGATCGGATCCTGTGATTGAAACAGATTTATTGAGCACAATCAGGGATCAGATGTTAGTATTCCGCCCAAAGCCCCAGAGAGCAAGCTTCGTATACACTGAATAATTTACACGCACCTTAACATACCTTCAGACGTAATGCAAGTTACCTATGTTACCTAAAGCTCTAAGAGAAATCTCTATTTTTATACCTTTTCACACTACTCGGGGTGTTAAAAGAAATGTTATTAAGCAGTGCATGCAATTAAAACTTTAATGTGGAACGACGATTCATTTCAAGTTAATATAAAAAGGGGTTTTTAATCTGAAATGAGCGCTTGTTTAATTAATTCACACTATTTGAGAAAATTTCTTGAGCTTCTACATATGGTTGGAGTATTATACAGTAATCCGTTGCCTATTAATTACTATTCTTTTGTTGAATAACATAATCTATCTATATATAAGAGATATGCAGGTATCTATTGACTCATCATGATATCTCTGGAACCATAAGGCGTAGAGACTTGAAATTTGGTAGGAATATTCCTTTTGCCAAATAGAGGTCAGCTAAGAACGGATTTTGCGAATTTAATCCCCAAGGGGGGTTGCGGGATGTTAACTATTGACTCATGATATTCTGGAGCCATAAAGTGTAGAGACTTAAAATGTGGTAGGAATATTACTCTTGCCGAGTAGAGGACAGCTAAGTACGGATTTTATGAAATTCCAGCCCCTGGGGGGTTACGGGAGTTACGGGGGGGTATCGTTCCAATCAATTTTGTGTGAAAACGTTACAAATATACATGCATACTTACAGACAACAACACAAATGTTCGCTCTTTATAATAGATTACACTACAGAACTGATTGACTTTAGCGGCATCCTCAGTATTGTAATAAAAACGTATTACGGGTCACTACTACGTTTGCTTTTCAGCGTCGATGTGCAGTTAAATAAATGTATGCGAGCATTAGTAATCACAACATATCCGAAGTAAGCTTGAAGTGTGTAAAAGTGACTCAAGTTGTCGTTGCCGACTTTATGAGTAGGACAAGTGCTGGGTAACTTTTGCGCCAACTAACTTTGAGTGCTGTAAGTATAGCATCTGAGGCAAAGTTGCCGACGCGAATTACTTCCATACGATTTCACCATTTCACTGCGATCACGAAAGCAATCTCATTTCGTCGTAACAAAACCATATTCTAAGATCAGATTTTCCGACATTTGCGGTGTTTCCCTTTGATTCTGGATGCCTTTTTCAAAAGAAAAGATCATCCGGGGTTCTTCTCAACATTTTTGTAGGGTACGGGCCTCGAGGCTTAGCCTCACTGCACGGGAATTTCCTTGGGCGTCAGTGATGCCCGGTAATCTATTATGCCCGCACTAAAACGGGCTGGTTCCCGCCAACTTAGTTAGCGGGTCCATCCAGGTCACTCCAGTATATCGTCCGGGTGTCGCCACTGCCTCCGTGTCGCTTTCGCCGTTATCGGCGGAAGTGGCGGCAGTAGGAGCTCATGAGACAGGGGACACCAAATGTTTGCCACTTTTTGATTTTGGCTGGCAATGCCGTGCAATCCGTGTATCACGATGTATGTCGTCATTTATGATGTACGTAGGAGCTCTTATTCTGCTGGGCCTGCAACCTTTGCTTTTGGTACCCTATGCAAAAAGAGTACCAGACAGGAGCCGCATATACCAATATACCAATATTCAGTATAATATAAAAGAATTGATGTATCTATATGTATTTTCACTGAGCGAACGGCTATATTACTTTCTAAAAAAAAATCAAAATATAAATCAAAATCAATCATCATCGCTTGCGCTGCGGAAACTATTGATGATAGAACAAAAAATGTTTTACAGTAATAACATCTACAAAAGTTCGCAATAATATATGTCCAACTACTGTAGTTATAACACTATAACTCCTTTTTTTACCTTTTAAAAGTTAATAAAATCCGACATTAATCAAACCATATTATTCAAACCTCTGTATTCACCATAATCCTATCAATTACCTGAAAAGCAACACTCTCCGGCCACAACGACCCTCCACATTCACCACTGTCATAGAGTAGCTTCTCAAATGTCATAAATCTGTCACAGATTAGATTATATTTGCCATACGTCAATGTCTATGGAAAGAGTTAATGACAAGTCTACAAATATTCTCATTCCACCTAGCATTTAACCTGACGTTTCCCATTCAATAAATCAAAGTAATTTCTTATGATGCTCTGACATAAACATATTATATACATCTTGGAAATACAACCAACAGTCCAGACCTGAACAAGATCTATCGCACTGTTAACACTTGTTTAGAAATCACTTACTAATACATAAGAATTTGTTATATAATAAATGTCTCTATTAGTTTTTCATTTAAAAAATATACTAAAAGAAACAAAAAAATAAATACCAAGTAAAGGAAAATTAATTTAATTTAACTGCTACCGACATTTGTAAAAGGCCAGAACATAATAGCGTTACGAATTAATGAGACGTGTTTAAACTCACTCGGCATTCCATTAATTAATGCCTGGTTAATTTAAACTACGAAAGTAACTCCGGCATACCATCGGATAACAATCATAAGATTTCTTAATTATAACAACTTTTGTTCGCGGTGTCATTCGCATAGTTCCCGATCTTGCGGGAATATGGACAAATCTATAGGTACTTAAAAGCAATGATGGCCAAGTGCTAAGCCGATTGGATTCTCATTTAGAGATCCTGGGCTCGAATGCTCGGCAGTCACTTTTAAGTCCCTTATTATAAAAATGAAACGTCTTTGGTTGTTTTAGCTTTTATATCCCGGCGTGGCGAGTCTATACTCTAAAATCCTCTCTCCAATTAATGAAGACGCCAATACCCAACCGTAGGTTGATATTTACCGATAAGTACTTAGGAATATGTGTCAAACTAACAGCTCCTTATGACAGCTTTGCTGGTACATTAGTACGGGTACTTGATTGTCTAGTAGAGGTTCTGACTTCGATTCCCGCTAAGACAAGTTCTGGAAAGTATATTTTCAAAGTGGCTGTATTGGTAGGAACCTTCGGCCATAGCTTTTTATCACTTTTCTACCAAAGATGTACCGACAAACAAACATTCCGACGTTCCGGTACGATGCTGTGTAGAAACCATAAGGAAAGAAAAGAGGTAAATTACCTCATACTAAGTTAGCGTACCGCCACCGTAGACTGTATCATCACATACCAAAAGGTAAGATCATTTTAAGTCAGTAGACCTGAGTTCGGTTCCCGGGAAGATAAAATTAGAAAATTGTACATTACAGGCCTAAGAATGTATCAGAATTTTCTACCAGATTACAATTAAACCTAAAACTGTCACATTAAAAAAAAACTATCATTATTGTTGCACGTTTCAAATTAATCAATGAAATAACATTACTTCATTTAACAACATTATTTAACATAAATAACTAATTTCATGTAAACACGTTTGTACATAATAAAATGCAATTAATATGAAAATTGGCACGGTTCTATGAAATTTTGATTCATATTCGCACTCAACTTTCAGCTGCGTCACCAGAAAACTATTATACTGGCACGAATATAATAAATTAATAAATAACTAATATCGTGTGTTTTTATAATGTATTTCGCATTTAATATCTTTTGAAATGTGGAACATCGTTAGTAAATTAATTCATTCAGTCATACAGCAAAGTAAAATGTATCTAAAACAAGTTGGAATTGTTAACAAATATATTTAAAGTAATTTTTTTTGACAGAGAAGCCTGTTTGCGTATATAAAAAGTTATTTCAATTTTAATAGCTTTTCAATATACAAAACATAACCAGAGGCAAGAGAGGGCTTTGAAATTTTACTATGATAGCAGAACTTTCAAGTTCAAAATTTTTGGATACGTAAACTTGGATAAGACAATACGGTAAGGCTTGAATGGGTACCAGGTCATGAAGGTATAAAGGGCAACGAGCAAGCGGATGAGCTAGCCCGAGCTGGATCGAGCAGAGGGTTCATAGGTCCTGAACCCTGTATAGCAATAGCACTGTGCGTGATAAATGCCGCAATATTAAAATATTCCAGCAAAAGGGAAGTGGCAGAATGGCACAATTATAGGGGCCTAAGGCATTCCAAGACGTTCTTGGATACAGTAAAACCAGGCTTCACGAAAAGCTTTTAAAACTTAAGTAGAAGGCAGGTAAGGTATGCAGTGGCAAATGCAACGGGCTACTACAGTACAAAGGCTATGATAAAAACCAAGGGCTTTGCGGAAGACTCTACTTGCAGAGCCTGCAATGAGGAAGAGGAGACAATAAGGCACCTACTGTGCGAATGCAATGGCTTAGCTAGGACACGAATGAGTCTGCTGGAAGTGGCCTATCCGCAACCAGAAGACTTTAACGGCTCCAGCCTGAAGCCCATTCTCAAACTTTTGGAATGGGTTTTTGAGTACATTTAGGGGAGATAAAAGGATGGGGCGCGTACAAAAGATCCACAAGGGTCGAATTGCATCCGCTGCCTTAGTTGGCCCCACCGCGAAATAATAATAACATACATAAGTCATAACTAAAACGTTACTAAATTTTTAATAGAGTTAGACCAGCAAACGGTTCATCTTTTAACTGATCCCTGTCAACTAATGACAGAATCAATACTGGCAATTTTACTAGCCCTTTCCAACTTGTACTTCGTGGTCTCCTGATTACCTCTCTTAAAAAACCAAATTCAACTACTTGTTTAATGTTTTTCCTAAAGAATCTACGTATACAAGTGCAGCCATTCCTAGTTGTTCCGGTGCTTTTTATTCTATTTATAATCAGAGTTCAGTATCCCTTTCGTTCGGCATATAGGTATACACTGCCTCATTGGTCTAGTGGTTAGCATGTTCGACTACAGACATGAGGTCCTGGGTTCGAGTCCCGGGTCGGGCCAATTCAAATATCAATATTGAGTTTTCTATTAAGATTTTCTCAATATTTGCCCGAAGTTGGGAAGTTGGCGGTGTGATCCACCCCCGTGCCTCGGAGAGCACGTTAAGCCGTCGGTCCTGCGCCTGATCTCTCTCCGGTCGTGTCGGATTCCCGTCACATCGGACTATGAGAGTGAAGGAATAGAGAGTGCACTTGTGTACTATGCCTGCCAATCCGCAGTGGAGCAGCGTGGTGGGTCTATGCTCTAAAAACCCTCGCTCCTCGGAGTGAGGAGGCCTGTGCCCAGCAGTGGGACGTTAATGGGCTGCTACTTACTTTTTTTTTTTATAGGTATACACAAAAACAGATTTAACATTTGCATTCGTAATACTCAGCAGATTACTTTTTGAAATTATAATACTATCCTTCTAATGCAGCTATATATTAATGACATGCTATAGTTTGTATAGCATGGTAACTACACATTTGTGGTAGATGGGGGTAAGTAGTAAGTAGCAGCCTACTACCGTCCTATTGCTGGCCATAGGCCTCCTCACTCATATGAGATATGGTTTTTAGAGTATAAACTCACCACGCTGCTCCACAGAACGTTGGCAGGCATTATACACCAGTGCACTCTCTATTCCTTCGCTCTCATAGTCCGATGTTACGGTGACTCCACAAGGAGAGAGATCAGGTGCAGGACCGACGCCTTAACGTGCTCTCCGAGGCACATCGGTGAAGTACACCACTAACTTCCCAACTTCGGGCAAATATTGAGAAAATTTTAATAGAAAACTAAATATCGCTTTTTGAATTTGGCCAATACTAACTGGAAACCAGGATTTCATGTTTGTAGTTGAATATGCTAACCACAAGACCAATGAGTAATGACAGAATTAATGCTACTGTTAATGTTATGCTGGCGAAAAGGTCTATTGGTATAAAATAATGCTACCAACCTCTCCCTTTACAATTCCGTGGACTGCTAGTTGTCTTCTTCAAGGAATCGAACGCTTTTTTTCGCTGGGAAATGCATTTACGCACGGAGTGTGGGACTCGCTGGCATTGCCAGAATATCCACTAAAACCCAGCAGGGCCCGTCGTCATTCATGCATGGCGAACCAGACGTTCGTTGGGGCATCTCTGGCTCACCGGAAGAGGCTGGTTTACAGATTCTCTATAAGGGGAGGGTTGTAGGAACCTCCGTCTTCTGGTTCCTACTCCCCACCGCCGGGACTGGAGCGCCAGTCTCCCCGTTTGCCGTGCCTCCTTTTGCGAGATTATGGTCTCGCAAAAGGAGGCCATTGCTTTCCAGTCCTGCATACTGACGAGTATTGCATCCACAATACCAGCCAGTGAGAGGTCGATGTCGATCAGCGACGTCATAATATGTCGCTGCGGTCCCCAGGCTAGGCCGATCCAAGGTTAAAAGAATTTTCTTGTACTACTGTAGAAGTTCTTAGCTGTTTTTGAATTATGTACAGTTTGCTATCGAAACGTTTGAAATACACTATTTAATGTACTATCCTTCTGAGATCACAACTAAAGCACTATACAGAATATGTAAATATGCAAATATGTGTACAGCAACGTCGAGTAAATTGAAAGATTTGGAAGGGGTAGACAAAAGTGTAGCCTCGTTAGATGTAAGCGTTGTTTTATGGTCGTCGTGACGCCAACAAACTTCGGCAACTGCTTTATGATCCTAATTTATAAGTGAGAGGCGTCTGTATTTACGACTCTTTCTGAAGCTCTCCCGCGAGTGTGTTCATTTCTATTGCCGCGATGCTGAGAGTTTATTTTATAATTACCATTAATTTTTGATGCTGAATTTAAATTTTTTAGTAAATTTTATAAAACACTTCATTTTTTAGCAACCTGCTAATTTGAGCTGCAATCTCTGATTGATTAACAAAATCCAATTATATTTTTTTATCATCTTTTTGGAATCTCTATAATGTAATATATTCTTTTTAGTCCTGTACAAAATACAGATTGTTGCAGTGTTTATTAACATAAATTGTTAAAATAAATTATTCTGTATCATGAATCCGGATATCTACGCTATTGTAATGATTGCTAAATGGTTTTTAATGCCAAAATATAACAGATAAGATTTTAACAGAAAAAGGGTCCTTTCTCTATTAAACAGTAGTTTTTAAGTCTTGTATTCGGTTGCTGTTTCCGGTAAAATGGGATAGGTTTAATTTTCATTTCAAGTAATTTTATTTTCCTTTAATTATACATTGCCGAATCGCAGTGGAGTAGCGTGGTGGATCTATGCCCTAAAACCTTCTTAGTAGGCTTCTATTTGCCTAACGTTTTCAGGCGAAATTACGCAGAACAGCTAGATTAATACGTGAAGCAAAAACTTTATTTACCAAAATGGCGCTGACGGAGGAGTATGAAATTTTCCACATTTATAGTTTATATGGAAGAGAATCTTAATATATTTTATAATTGTGCTTAAAAATACAAAAATACATTAAATCAAGAAATAAAGCATCGCGTACCATGTATTTGACACACGCATTCTTTTGTCTATTGAAGTTTGCGATAAACTTGAGAATAGATTAGAATTTGTCAGACATTTAGCAAACGATGAAAGTTTTTATAAAAAACACCTTTTACAGAGAAGTTTTGTATCATTATTCTTTTTAGTTTCAATAAAAAAATGGATATGCTTTATTTTAAACACTTTTTGGCTAGTTTCTTGTTTAAATTTCATAGATTATATATAGGAAAGTCAATAGCCTTTGCGAAATCAAAGTATATTCTTTCAATAAAGAACTTTACTAATATTTAAACTTAAAAGTTAAAATAATTATCGTTTAACTTCGACCAGTAGGTTAACTCTAGTATTTATAACAACGCATAAATTTAGAGATAGCTTTCCGTTGACTTATTTACAATCTGTTAGAGCTTTATGAAATTTTGCAAGCATAAATTAATTTTCAATTTGCCTTTGACGTTTCGCTGAGCCGGCCCAACATGTCTCTCAGGCAGGGTATTAACCGGGACATGACGCTCTTTGCCTATACCCATAATATACAGGTTGTAGTGTTCCCCACAAGTTATGAAATGCTTAATTGAATCTTCATTGCCTGTCTATACGTCATTTTTTATTGATACTCACCTAATGGCACATGATAGTTTAATATAAGGTTAGAGATAAAGTAGAAGAAACGTTAGTGTCTATTTGTAATTTATCACTTTTAGTACAACACAGTAATATTAGAAAAAACAAACATATTAGTAACATATACTTGTTCTTCTTCTTGTTGAATGGCTTTCAGATGTTTCAACGGAATACAAAATATCTCGCCAGTGTCATGTTTGGAGAAGACACGAAGAAAATTGTTGGGTTTACTAGAACATCCAACTGAGTGCCTCATTGGTCTAGTGGTTAGCATGTTTGGCCACAGTCATGGTCCTGGGTTCGAGTCCTGGGTCAGGCGAATTCAAAAATCAATATTGAGTTTTCTGATAAGATTTTTTCAATATTTGCCCGAAGTTGCGAAGTTGGCGGTGTGCTTCTGTGTGTTGACAGGCATAATACATAAGGGCACTCTCTATTCCTTCACTCTCATAACCTGAATCCGACGCGACCGGAGAGAGATCAGGCGCAGTTCTTCCACACCGCCATTTATAGGACGTGGGATAATTAGAGGGAGAAACTCATAAATGGAGTGCGAAAGTTTGGGACTATTATGGAGACTATGGCAAAAAGAATTTTCGCTTAGACGTTATCGTTTAACAGCCATCTTTACCAGATAACCTTTGGTGTAGTATTAGTCATGGCAGAGAATATTGAGTGAACAAAAATATACATAAGTTTACATACTACTATAAGCTTACTTACATATTGTGGACTTTAAAATGTACTAATAAACACCGATATTTAATAGAATAAATAAATATTTATATTACATTACATCCTCTCTTCTATGAGCAAGGATGCCTAAGCCCAGCCCAGTGTGACGTTAATGGGCTGTTAGTAACGTTACCTTTAGAAAAATAAAGTAAAAATAAAAATATCATGCTCTGGGAAAACGTGTACCAACAACATAATATTAAATAACAAGAGTGAGAACAAATTGATTACAAAGTAAAAGTTATTGAGTTAACCCAAAAAGATAGATGACATGATATTGCGGACTGTTTTTTAGAATTATTGTTGGGGATGGATTCAAGTTCAGGCAAATCCCTCCGAGTTCAGTTGACTGTGGTTCGGGCTTCGATCTTCGGGTCTTCTGTTTTTAAGGATTCGGGTCTTCGTTGTTCGTTGCTTGGGTCTTCAGAGTTCAGTGGTTCAGAGCAATTATGTCGCAAAGATCTGCGACAAGAACTGCTCGGATCAAGCGAACGGAGATCGAAGCAGCTGAACCATAGTCCACTGAACCTGGGGGGATTCTGAATCCCTCTCCAACATCTTGGTCCTTCGAGCCGGATTTCTGGACCACTGACTCACAATATACATGAATTTCTTATATATAATTAAATAAACCGCCGAAGGACCTATGAAACATGTAGCGCTGTTTCCACAAAACGTCGAAGGCAACTTGAAAGTAATTTATACTTGCAAAATTTTGCTTAAGCTCAGCTGTAAATCAGTCAACTAGGAGCAAAACTATAACTTAAGTCACTTCGTTGCTTTGATAGAATAGTGATTTAATTCAAAAGAATCTTATTAGATATACATCTGATAATGAAACAAAGTGTTTTAATCAACCAATGACATGTAACTAAAGTAAATAGTACCTCATTTACGTCCCACTGCTGGGCACAGGGTTCCTCACTTATATGAGAATGAGGTTTTAAAGCATAGACCCAACAAGCTGCAGGTTGCCAGACATAGTGTACAAGTGCACTCTTTATTTCTTCGCTCTCATAGCCTGATGTGACGGGAATCCGAGACGACCAGAGAGAGATCAGGCGCAGTGCTTCCATACCGCCAGCTTCCCAACTTCGGGGTAAATATTGAGAAAATCTTGATAGAAAATTCAATATCGAGTTTTAATTGACCCGACCCGGGATTCTAAACCTCACGTCTGTAGTCGAACATGCTAACCATTTTTTGCATATAAAAACACATTTTTTATAGCTGACAAGTTGGCGCGAAATTGTTATCACAAAAATGGTAAGTGAAATGCCGCTAATCTGGTACGAGGCAATTACCTTTACAAGTTAGGGTATATGTGTTCTTCCCTTTTGATGTTAAACATATATAGCAGCCCTAGAGACCGACGAATGTATTTAAGATTCTAATGTAGTGTTCTTTAATAAATCTTTAATTAGTATACGTAACTTGTGTTTTACTTCTAAAAATATCTGTGTCTGCCGGATGTCCCATGAAGAACAGTTCGTAGCTAGTGTGTTTATGATTTTATTAAAATAATATAAGGTAACTCAAGTATGCCTTGATGATATGAATATAACTGATATGGGGTGGTCAGCGAGATCACCGGATATGAACACAATAGGGCACGAGAGTTTGGGACTTGCTAAAAAAAAGAAAAGTTAAGTCCAGAATTCCATCTCTTGCCAACGTGGGTGAACTGCGAATCGCCGTAGTTGAGGAATGGCGGAGACTATTCCAGGAGATCATCATTCTCAGTATGCCTAGACGGGTAGAAACTTTAATAAGAGCACGTGGAGGAAATACGCGATATGAATCACAATTTTTCTATTTTAATTAATTGTTATTTTAATATTAATTTTCACTTTTCACAGTTACAAGTTCAACAATGTACCATTTTTCACAAATAGCCTTTACTCGCAAAATATGTTCTTAATGTGATCTCATTTTAATTAAAACAAATGAATCTTTAAATAACAAAAGAAGTGTAGTAAGTAGATTTTAAAATAAAACCATATTTTTTAAAATATGGACTTTTTTTTATATGTGAAATTACTAAAATAAAGTGAGCAAAACCGTCTAATCGTTTATTGCGAACTTGGGTGTATATAATATGTATATTTGGGTAAACTTAAAAGCAATAATGCACATTTTTTGTCCGATGAAATTCTTACTAATATTAGAAATCTGAAAGTAACTTAGTTTGTCGCGCTTTCAGACCAAAACTACTGGATCTATTTAAATGAAATTTAATACACAGATAGTCTAGAATCTCAGAACAGACATATGCTACATTTTATAGCTAAAAAAGGGTTTTTAAAGTATCCTCATTTTTACAGCTAGAAGTTTTGAAACATTTTTTTATGCTGTTGATTCGACTTAAATACATATGTTAAACACATTAAGAGTTTGTAAAAGTTTTACCCTCAAGGGTGTAAAATAACACTCCTTGATAATACTATAAATCAAAAAGTAATTCTGTCTGTCGGTCGCTTTTTTAAGTCACAACTATTGAATCGACTTAAATGAAATTTGCTATATAGATTGTCTAGAGCCTAGAAAAGGATTTATTTTCCTTTTCTTTGCAGAAGAAACACTGCAAATATTTCATTAAAGTATTTATACGTATATATCTTATTTGTATAATAAGTAAGCAAGTAGCAGCCCAGTAACGTCCCACTGCTGGGCACAGGCCTATTCACTCCAGGCACAGGGTTGGCTGGCGTAGTACACAACAAGTGTACTCTCTATTCCTTCACTCTCATAGTCCGATGTGACGGGAATCCGATACGATCGGAGAGAGATCAGGCGCAGGACCGACGGCTTAACGTGCTCTCCGAGGCACGGGGGTGGATCACACCGCCATCTTCACAACTTCGGGCAAATATTAAAAAAATGTTAATAGAAAACTCAATATTGGTTTTTGAACTGGCCCGATCCGGTAATCGAACATTCTAACCACTAGACCAATGAGGCAGTTATTTGTATAATATTAAGCCTAAATTATTTATAGCCTATTTCTTATAAGAAAAAGTTACTCTGTCTAGACACGTGAAACCACCAGAGATGCTAGTTTTTTAAAATAGATTACAGTTTAAGCTATCATACTTTGTATATTAAATGGCCTATCTTAGTTTCTATAAGAAATATTCTGTTTTTCCGTATAATTTATTCAATTTTCTGTGGCACTGAATACGTAACACGCAGTCACATGTTATCTTTGATTATACACACTGCTACATATTTTTTGATGAAAAACTTAATTGAAACGCTAGACGTGTATTGTTGGACGATAGTTTACGATGTTCTATTTTCTATTGCAATTTCATCGTTCACACGGTTTGATTAATTGGTTCCAGTTACTAGCTTGATAGTGCGTTAGTAATTTCTAGTTAGTGCGGTGAAAATAATGAACAACATGTGTACACTATAATAAAATTAAAATAAATAAAATTGATTTATTTCAGGTCAAAACCCATAGAAATTACGTAACCAAAATAAATGAAATGAAATGTACAGATAAACACATAAACACAAGAGAGATTTCACAACTAAATAAAATCAAATGAAATATAGTTTTTAATTGTAGGTCGAAAATAAAATAAAATAAAATTTAATGAATAAAGTAAATGAAAAAAGTAATGATTATCAAATTTTAAATTGATTAATTAATGCAAAATCAAAATTATAGCTATAAAATTCCAAAAAGAAAGTCGCTATTTTATATTCCTTGTCTGATGTCTCAACCATTTACAAAAGAACACATTATCAGGGGATGTTTGAGCAACGATTCTAATGAGACTGTTCTCGTTACTTTGCGTATAATCGCATCGCAGAAACACCAGCGGTAGCAAACATAGCTGAAGCACTGCAAAACCTTAGCATTCCTAGCAGGATGCGATGGGCATTGTTGTATTGTACGCTGAGGGTGTTAAATGCCTTTTTGGTATACTGTAGCCATAACGGTGATGTATTGAAACTGGTGCAGTAGGCTTTGAACAAATTAACCTTAACCCCAGCAGAGCACCTTACAAAACGGCGAGCAAGCATATTACAGCGTGTACACAACGAGCGTCGTTCCCGCTCCATATGCATGTCATCACGGAGACATCCCGTCAAGATGTGTCCGAGATACCGATTCCGCTGAACTACCTGAACCGGTGAAGCATTTACCAGCAGTGGGGGTATTCTCTTCGGGCCCCTACCATAAAGAAAGATGAGTACCTCCGATTTACATACATTATATTTGAGCCTATGACGTAAGGCATATACTTCGAAAATCGAAACTATATTATTTCTGTAATCAAAAAGATTGGTTTACAGTCCACAGGAAGACTTAAGACCACACGACAGAAATGTAAACTTCATCAAGGCAAGTTTTTTTTCTGCATGTGTACACACATGTGTTTAATACAAGAAATAAACAAAAATTTATAATAAATAAAAAGGTTCAGAAATCATATCACTTTTGGATATGCCTCCAAATAGTTTGAAGAATTATCTAATATACGTCCTATTACATTATCATGTTGAAGTTTATTTAAGTGACAAAGATGGACTTGATTCAGTTGCACATGGAAGCTAAACACATTGTAACTTACAAAAAGTATATTGAAAGGAATAACCGTTGAGTTTCTTGCTGGTTTCTTCTCAGCAGAATCAACTTTCCGAACTGGTGGCAGGTTTTTTACCAATAGACTGACTATTGACGATCCAAAAGTGCTTTTTGACCTACTTGAATAATTAATACTTTGATTTTATGTTCATTTATTATATATATATGCTAGCTGAACCCGCGACTTCGTCTGCGTGCTATGTTTTTTGGGTAACATTTCCGTTAATTTAAGCCAAAATGTTTTACAAATAATAAACAACAAAACCCCCGCAACGCACCTTGCGGGTGGAATATCATAAAATACGTTCTTAGCTGACCTCTACTCGGCAAAAGGCATATTCCTACCAAGTCTCTACGCCTTATGGTTCCAAGGATATCGTGATGAATCAATGGATACGTGGATATCTCTTATATATATATCATACATATGTATATAATTATAATCCTCCTCACAAATTTAGAAGAGGTCCGTCACTCTGCTCCACAGTACAAAGATGTATTGGGACGTCAGTGTCTCCTGTAATGCTTGCTCAGAATTCTAATCCGTGACTTCTCTGATCTTCAATCTCACCGCTATGCCATTATAGCTTCTCTTAAACAACTACTAACTCGGAACACATATCATAAATATCGCTTGAGTTGAAAGCCATAACAAGATGTTTAGATGACATTAGCTTAATGTCTATTCTAATCCATCATTGTGGTTTTCAGTGAAGGACAATCTTCTTCTTAAAGTACCTCTGCGAAGGGTGGCAGTCAGTTGAGCAAATTTGAACCTGTTTCTTGCGAGGCGAAATAGTTCAGCGGCACTCGCATCCCAGTACATTCTCTGATGATGCAAACTCTTGATATTTTCTAACCACTTTGCCCATCATGATAAGATAAAGAAGTCCGTACCTCTCATGTCTAAGGACGTGTCCACGTTAGGATACTTTCCTCAATTTGACAGTCTGCATAAGTGCGCGTTTTTGGTTGACTCGTTGCAAAACTTCTTCGTTGGAAAGTTTCTGTGTCCAGCTTATTGCCAACATCCGTCAGTATGCCCATATCTTGACTGCGTTTTCAGTCCAAGACAGGCATCCGTAAGCAAGAATGGGCCAGATCTAACATTTCAGAAGACGAACACATAATACGTCAACATTTAAGTGTTCCATCTCCTTGCAAACATTGTGGACTTTTATACTTCCTACATTCCATGTTACTATTTTTACCCCTGTCCCATTTAAGGAATTCCAGGAACTCGGGGCATATCTTTCATTAAATTTTACATGTTAGTCTGCTACTCACCCTATATAGATGTTCAAGGATTAAACAATATAATTATAGATACAGTTTTGTTTTGTAAAATAGAAGTTCTCCAGTCTTTTTCTTATCTACAAATTAAATATCGAAGTTGGTAAGTTTCAATTTTTGCGCTTGAGACTTGGATAGCTGAGACGGTTATAACGTATTCATGACAGAAATATAGTTTGAGTTGGTCTGCAACCGGCAAGTGCTTAAAATGAAATATGCAAAGACTATTCAGTGTATCTTATCTTTACGAGGTGGCTGTTAAATCCACATAAAAAGATATATGTTTTATTCTATCTCACTGTAGTATATAAAGTAGTTTACACCTAACATAGCTTTAATATTTTAGGTTTTGACTGATGCTTGGTAGAGAAAATCACGATTGATATAACCTTTACTTGCCAAGCATTGTCTATATCCTATTAATGTCTTAAAGAGATAGATATATTCCATCATGCATGCAGGATATTAGGCAACACTTTCTATGACAGCTAAATATTCCAAAACTTCTAACTTTAACACACTTTCAACACTAAACCAAAACAACTTGTATAACTAAAATCTTCCCTATAAATCACTTTATCTATCGGTGAAAACCGAATGAAAATCCGTTTAATAGTTTTTTATTTATTATTGGGAGTAGAGAGACAGAGAAAGTAAGCAATATCTTATAATTTTCTAAGATATTATCAACATTTAATATGATAGTTGCACCCTTTGCTATTGTTTATATAATTGAGGCATTGCAAACCATACTGGATATAGTAAGCGTTAAATTGACGTCTTTAGCTTTATTTTGTAATATTTTTCTGTGTATGAGGCTACAGTTCTCAATATCTGGATTAATATTGATGACATTTTATTGTATGTGTACAGGTGAACAAAAAACCGAAAACTTGGTGATCTATTAGAAGTTTTTTTATAGATTAGAATTCTTATAAACTCCGTCAGGTACATAGAAAGATACAGTTTATTAAACTTGCCAGACGACAAACATTTGTATCGATTTTTCATACAAATTAAATGCAAATTTCATGTTCCTCTTCTACAGGTTTTCCCTTGAAAGAACGTTTATAGTGAACAGTAAATATCGAAGTTACGAAGTTGTGAAGTCATAATATATTTAAGACAAGTATTGAAGAGTCCGAGGCGACTGCGAAAACTTGAAATACAATTTTCCACTTCTGTTATACAAATTTATATATTTCACAGTTCACAGTCTCAATAGTTAATAAAATATTTTTACGTACACTCAAGTTCAAATATCTTTTTTAAGCTGTAATGGATGTAACCAGATATTATTACAGTTTTTTTTAAACTACTAATTAATTAATTAAATTTATCATCTGAAAAATTGTTCCGAAAATTCTAAAGAAAGTTCACGTAGAAATTTTAAAATTCGTGCTATATGGAATTTTTATTATTTAAATAAATGAAAAACATAGGCACTGCCTTTTAATTTTTCTATAAGTTATAATATTACTGTATTTTTTCTGCTTTTATAGATGAGTATATTCTCAGTAATGTACATAATTTCCCTTAAAACCGTTATCAAAATTTGGTAATTTTAAATCTTACAGAGGACAAGAGTCAAAAAAACTCGACTACTATGAATATAACTATTAATATATAAATAAAGTAAACTAATTAAAATATTATATAATATTATTAATTAAATTAATTAATTAAAATCTGAGAAAATGAAAATATATATGTCCGCCGACATCGTCATTAATGGCATCCATAATTCAATTTTCCATACTGTGGGCGTTGGTGGGTAATGTTGGTGCCATGAAACACTTTATTAGTTAACTCAGATTATAATTTTCAATCACTTAATGTTCCCGATATAAATTTATACCTTTGACTTGGATTGTCACCATTGACTCTGCCCCACGACGATAGACAGATGGCGCCAGCGTTTCACAGACTGTTGCACTCCGACATATATAAATAAGATTTTTGATTAAATTTTATACACCGTAATATAAGCATAAAATAGGAAAGAGAAAAAAAGTTCTATTGCGCCCTTATCAGGACTAGTGTTCTGATTACTCACTCGCTCACTTACTTTTCACGACATCTTCAAAATTATTAACGATTGACTTTAAATTCAGCAAAGTGTATTATTTATTTTATTATATCATCATTAAAAGTACAATAAATGTTCATTTTACGGTGTGCTTGGGAGTCCGCAACTACATGTGATGATACGCTTGGCACCTTCTCACATTGACGCTACCTCCAAATCAGTGGGAGCGGCGGCATCATTAGCTGAAAACGCCAAGAGGCGCAAATATGAGAGCCTTGCTTTAGAATACATATTTGTGCCTTTTCGCGTGGAGACATTAGGACCGTGGGGTCCTGAGGCGAAAAGCTTTTTTAAAGAAATTTCATTTCACTTAGTTGATGTCACCCGTGACCCTAAGGCCGGGTGGGACTTCGGACAGCGTATAAGTATCGCTGTCCAAAAAGGTAACGCTGCTAGCCTTATGGGCACCCATGCATTTGCTTCTGATGGCGCATTTTAATTACTTTTATTTTTTCTGTATTAATGTTAAAGTTTGATATAATGTTATCATGGTTAATTGTAATAAAATTATTACAAAATAATATAACATAATTTACACACATGTGATTTTTCCTATCCGAATAAGAAGTGGTCAATTATACTATGTATTTGTTTTGATGTTGTTTGTATATAGTATTGTTTTAGTTTATATATAATATTCTCCGTAGTTAAGACTTCTTTCATTGTTTTAGGAAGCTGAACACAATTCAGAAGACAAACTCAAAAAGACATAAATAATTCTCACAGCTTCGATGCAATGTACATTGAATAAAATTTTACAAATAACATTGAGTTACAAAGTAAAAAAGCATTCTCCACAAAAAAGCTTAAATGCTATACAATGTATACTATTAAAAACTACTTAAAAGAGCGAACACTGAGTTTCTTACCAGTTTCTTCTCAGTAGAATGAACTTTCCGAACCGGTAATAAATTTGTTACCAATAAAGAGTACGTTGATTTTTAATCGACTTCAAGAAAAGGTGGTGGTAATCAATTCGTCTGTATTTTTTCATGTGTGTTATAACTTTCGACTGGCTGAAACGATTTTGATGATTCTTTTTTATATGAAAGTTGGTGCTTTCCGTGGGGTTCCATTTTCATTTGGTCCAGTTCTCATGACGGCATCCATGAGAAATCTAAATGTGCGCGACAAATGGACGAATAACTCAATATCCTCCTCCTCTGGTCATCGCTCACTGCTGAGCATTGTGATGTTCCCGACGAAGCAGGCTGTGCCATCTTTGCCGATCGGTAGCGATGTGGATGGCCTGACTAGCTTTGGTATCCAGCTGCTCCGCTATCTGATCGGACCATCGCTTCGGACTTCGGCTTCTGGGTCTTTTGCCTTCCCGGTCAATATGAGTTTTTCTAGGTTATCTCTCGGCCTTCGCGCGATATGTCCAAAGAACTGTAGTATGCGCTTTAGACATATCGTGGAAAGCTTTGAGTTACCTTTAGCTCTTCCAAGATGGAAACATTAGGCCAGTGTGCAGTCCAGGGGATCCACAACATTCGCCGCCAGCACCACATTTCAAGAGCGTCTAACCGTCGTCTATCAGTCGCTTTGAGTGTCCAAGCTTCTAAGCCATATATAAAAATCGTGAAGACCAGAGTCCTCACAATGTATATTTTTGTCCTTTTTAATATGTTCCGGTTCTTCCAAATCTTCTCTAGCTGGCTCATTACGGACTTCGCCAGGCCCATGCGTCATCTGATTTCAGGGTCCGACCCACCCCTGTTCGATATTGCTGAACCCAGGTATATAAATATATCAACCATGTCGTATCCGGTCAGCATATGCACAGTACGTGATGAATCGGATCTATTCACGATCATGATTTTAGTTTTAGCTTTATTAATTTTAAGGCCCATCTCCAAGCTGTTTTCAGACGGTGTAGAAACTCTGCCATTTCTGTCATTCTAGCTGTATATAGGTCGTGAGTTGTATTTACAACTTAATATCACGACAACCGATTTCGATGATTCGTTTTTATTGGAAAGGATATACTTCAAGAGTTGTTTGATGACAGTTTGGCTAGGTTCTGATCATGGGATCAGCTTAGATGGTTACCTAAATATATAGCGCGGAAGCTGCCAAGTGGACACGCGGGATACACCTATTTTGGCTGACGCCGACTCCGAATATAATCATAATTGAAACTACATTACGCAATCATTTTTTAAGAGCATATTAAATAGTTTGAAAAAGTTAGTTTTGAAGGCGGTTCTTTTTTTTGTTATTCTTTTTATTTATATAATTTGAATAAATAATATTCTACCTAAGGTAATGAGTAATTACACCATTAAGCCAACGCTATTAAAATAGAAATTACAACTTCGATTAGCTTTGATTGTGTTATGAACTTTTTGTATAAAATTACTAACTGTTTCAGTAAAATACGATGTAAAATAGTTGAATAGGAAATGAGAGTGCTAATTGAGCGTTTCGGCCGTCGGAATACACGACCACTGCACACTCGTTAGCAATATTCCACTAACGAACCAAACTAATAGCTATTAAGTTGAATAACGTAGCACTTTCCTGTATGAGAATGTGTGACATGTTGTATATGTCAATAGTTATTAAAACCATTAGCTGTTTTCGGTGCTGTCCGCGTAGTTCCCTATTCCATGGTAATAGGATCTTATTTATTTATCAGCACTAATACTATCCATAGTCAATCTGTACCATGCCTTTTTTCGCTGAGAAATGCTTTTATTTATCCCGACTAGGTGGAACCCTCTTTATCCGTAAGGTCGCCCCCCCCGTCATCTGGTACCCCAGATGAGTCCGACTGAGGATTCATGAAGGCGGGGTCAGGTGCGCAAACAAGCACCGCCTGGTATAGCGGTGTGGCAGAGATTGAAGGCCACCCATTCACTCTTGTTCATTTTTCCTTTAATTTTATGAGTTTTATCATACGTCATTGTATTTTATATTCTGTGTGCAATAAATAATATCTATTATCTAACAAGCTTAAATCCACATGTCCTACTTTAAAAAAATCATCAAAATCGCTCCCGTCTTTTAAGAAGGGTATAATAATCTAAACTAATATTAAAAAGAGGAAACATTTGCGTCTTTGTATGTAAGTATGTATGTTTGTTTGTAACTTTTTCACAGAAAAATATAGGATATTACTTTCTCACAAAAAAAAAAATAGGGCTCCCTAATAAAAATGATATAATGTATGGTGTGAAAAAATTGGCTAAAAAAAATTGTCTTCTCGTGCTCTGGGAAAGCTATTGATGATAGAACAAAAACAGTGTTCTACAATATTATAGATGGTATTAATATCTACAAAAAAGTCCGCAATACCATACATCCAATTACTGTAGTTATGCCACTATAACAAATTTTTACATTTCAAAAATTAATAAAAGTGCCGACAATAATCTCACTATTTTATTCATACCTATGTATTAATCCGTATCAATTCCTGTAAAATACTTTTTAAGTTATTAAAATCGGACATTCCGTTCAAAAGATATGACTAATTAAAAAAATGTCAATCTAAAGTAAGTGAGACAATAAAGTATTAGAAATAAATCTCTTCTCTAAAATTATAGAAGAAAGTTTTGCATTTTGAATTTTTGTTTTTATTTTTAGAAATTTATTATAGTCGAACTAAAAATGACTGCACCGATTTAGAAAATACTTTCAATAGGTGTAGACCATTTTTAAATTTGTTAATGTCGGACATTCAACGTAAATGATGTTACGAATTCAAAAATGTATTAAATGTATCAAAATGTATTAGCAAAAGGAATATTCCTACAAAATTTCAAATCTCTACGCCTTATGATTCCAGAGATATCGTGATGAATGAATAGATACCTGGATATATATATATATATATATATATATATATTTATATATAGATTAAATGACCACTGAAAAATGTAATAGGGTCTTATCCTCTGCTCTGAAAAGAAACCATAACCAATTCATTTATTAAATGCGAAAGCATAATAAACGCATTTCAATACTATATTAATAGTTTAGTGTAGAGTAAAACTGTTTTTTTTTCTAGATTTTGGTATGTAAATCAAAAGTCATGATTTGTTAAATTGTGCATGATACATTTACTGTACTCTGCTTTAAAAAAACCAGCGCCTTTTAAGGTTTCCAGTTTTAAGGATCTAAATTTCATTTTAAAATAATTTAAGGGTGCATTCATTGTATAAATGTAAACATTTTGTAAATCTATGTATGTACGTTGCAATAATATACATTTTACTTTGTTTATTGCCTGCCTCCTTTAATAGTTTCTGCTTTTTTTAACCCAAGGAAGAAATCGCTATTTAGAGATAAGACTACCTATTATATTTAAGCTTATTTGTTGTATATTGTTATCTTAGACGTGTTGTTAAGTCTATAAATGAAAAATAGCGTATCAAAATTTATAATAAAACAGTATAGCTTTAAAATACTAAGACATATTTCATATTCAAGGTATACCCTCCTTGAAATGATACTCAAATAAAAAGAAACTGCTTTTAATACCCCATATCAAGAATAGCGTCAGCTTCGAAGTCAGTTGGCATGATATAGATGATTAATATGCCTCATTTGTGCCCCCTTCTTGGATGTTACGGGCTTTGCTCTTTTGCTACGTGCTTCTATGTACATCGTTTAGGCTTCCTCGTGGAAAATTTATTATATCCCACCTAATTCATTCGTTCACCTTTTATAATGGTAGAATAATTTGGTAGCTTAAAAAAACTCTTTCGGCTTTGAAAATTAGTTATTCAATTACTTTTTTGTGCTCGTAACGATTTTTGAAGATCTCTTACTTAGACAACTCCAAAACACACTCAATTGATTTGAAATTCAGTATTCGTATTATTTTTCTTGTTTCTTTATTGCTGACTAGCAATGCCCTGCGGTTTCACCCACGTAGATACCGATCTCGTGTCAGTGGAAAGTCTAAGTCATAAGATTAATTTCACTTAGTTTTAATTTAATTTTAATTTAAGTTTAATTACTACCTTTCATATTATTAGATACACACATTCATAATCTAATCAATATACAGATTTTACTATAAAACGAATTAACCATATCTAACTAACACATTTTTAAATTCGTAACATCATTTACGTAGATTGTCCGACATTAGTCAATGTAAATATACTCTTTAGATATTGAAAGATATTTAAATTGGTCCAATAATTTTTAGCTTGACTATTATAAATTGTTAAAAATAAAAATTGAACATGTAAAACTTTCTTCTACACTATTAGAGCAGAGATTTAGTTGTAATATTGTTTTTTTTTTACAATTATGACAAACGAGCTGGCGTGTCACCTGTTCTCAAGTGATTACCGCCACCCATGGACACCTGCAGCATCACAGGGACCGCTGATGCGTTGCCCATTAACACTTTATTGTCTTAGAAATTCACTATACGCGACATTTGACACTGGGAGTTCGACCCAGGATTTTTAAATCGTTGTTTTTTTTTTAATGGAATGTCCGATTTTATTATATTTAAAAGTACCTTACAGATATTAAAACGGTCTTTAATAAAATATTTATATATTTTTAATTTTATTATAATCAACAGCTACTAATACAAATATACGTACAGTTAGAGATATTATACAAAATAAGGCCACTTAAGATACTACATGCCCAAACCATCTAAGCATACCTTTTTCAATTTTAGTCACTACGTCTTCTTTTATACCACAACAATTAAGCAATATGACATATCAAGATAATACAAAATTAATAATATGTAATTATATAATATAAAATTAAAAATTCACAACTGAAATTCGTGAACTTTTGAATTCACAACTATACTACTACTATATTTAATAGGATAAGGATATACAAAGGTATGAATAATATGGTTTGATTATTGCCAGCACTTTTATTAACTTTTAAAATGTAGTTATAGGGGCGTGACTACAGTAGTTGTATATATGATATCATGGACTTTTTTGTAGATATTAATACCTTCTACAATAATGTAGAACTTTTTTTGTTTTAACATCAATAGTTTCCATTACAAACATACATATTTACATAAACATAAATGTTTCCTCTATATAATTTTAGTTTAGATAAGCGCTTGACTGTGATCACACCTGATCAAAAGTGATGTTACAGTCTAAGATGGAAGCGTGCTAATCTAATAAGAGGCACTTTACTTCTCATGGTTTCTGCATAGCTTCGTACTGGAAAACAAATTCATTTGCTTGGTGGTAGGTCTTTGCTGGTAGGGTGGTAACTAGCCACGGCCGAAACCTCCCACTAGTAAGTACGGCTTCATATTTCCACGGAATTGAAAACTACGCGGGAAATAACATAGAGGAGAGCTAGTATTTGATAAACAATTACAGTTTAGATTCAGTTTCTACATTACCGAAAGTGTGTGTGTATTTTTTGGTAAGGTTCGATTTAGTTTAGGATTTTATTTTTCGGTAAATTGCAAACCTATTTTTGGATGTATTAGGCCATGGAAATGTTTGTGGGATTAACTATTAAGAAAACATAAACTACAAAACCAAATGACCAAAATTTCTGAGCTTATCTTTTTATTATGAAACTAACTTCAAACCTCTCTCCTGATCAGTTGTGTTTTTGTAGATCCGACTTAATAGAGACCAGCGATTCGCTCGTGTCCCAGTTTATATTTATAAAAAGTCCCTGTTCATATGAATGTTAAAAGGGCTTACAATAATATTTCTTTTTGTTTAGATATACAAAAAAAGTAGTACAACACTGTTCAGAGAGATGTCTATGTATAGAAAGAGTGCATAAAAGCCTACAAGGCTTATTAGCCTACAAGGCACAAAGGCTGTAATTAAAAACTTACAGCTATCGTGGACATAACAGCATTCAAATAGAAAAACATGTAAAGATATCTATTACGTTCTGCATAAGGGACATTGGTTGAAAAATATCATTTTTTCAAGCTTCTTTCATGTAACAAACTAGCTGTCTTCTGTGGTTTCATCTGTGTAGTTCTCGATACCGACTTTTTATTTACTGAGAGTCTTTTTACCAAAGCATACATTGATAAATTTAAAGTTAAACGCAGTGAGAAAAACTTTATATTCCGGGAACAATTATCGGGTTTGTTTAGTCTTGTTTTTGCGTTGGGTAATACCTTTAGGCACCCAGTTCAAACCAATAATGTTATTGGGAGTGTGGCATTTTCTGGCAACCCAGAATACCCCCTAAAACCTAGCGAAACCTTTCAAATCCTTTTGTGGAGCACCAGAGGATCAGTAGGCGCAATCTACCCTCGTACGCTGGAAGATTCCTCTGCCAAACCTAAGAAGGAGGCAGAAGAAGCGTAATTCTACGCCTCCTACATCATAACCTTCTCCGCCGTAGTAAAGGAGCGTCCAAAGCGTCCTTTCTTTGCCTTTCATGTGCCTAAATAACAGATTTACAGGGGGAGGCCACAGCCCTCCACTCCTTTCCATGGGAGGGCAAAATTGGTGCAATGCTTCACCAATTTTGCCCTCCAGCGAAAAGTTTCCAACGATGTCAATAGATGAAGCTGGGGTCCCCACGCCCCACATTCCGCCAGAGGGTACTGCACTTAATAGGATATATTTGGCCTGTCAATCCACAGTAGAGCAGCGTGATAGGGGCTCTGCTCTAAAAACCGTCTATCCGTTTGATTGGCCGGCCATATTTTTATTTGCCGCGTACTCGCCCCGGTTCGCCCATCGTCGCTTTGTCCCGCGCGGACGTTTTTGCGTCAAGTGCCCCGCGGGTCGAATAACTAAAACTTAATGAAAGACTACCAAATGTTTTGATTTTTATATTTATTTATAGTTAAACTATGCAATGTTTTCTTTTGTTTATAAAATTAAGACTGGCGTAGCGTCATGTTGCGCTAAACTTTGTGATGGTGGAAAAAGTCTGTCTTGTATTTATAGGCCCATATAAAACTTTCCTCCAGGGTTTTATTGTTACTCAAGTCACTTATATAATCAAAGACACAAATAATCACTAATAAATAATATAGAATACCACAAAAAAACTAAACGAACTTCGACGAGACACATGCACGGTTAGTAACGATCACTTTGGAGTTGATTTATTTTTGTTTTTTTTTATTATCTGGTGTTATATCTACGCATATTTTATTACGACAGCTGTGTGTGAAGCAATGGTTGATAGAAATACAAGGAAAATATTTTAAGTAGCTACAGCTGTGTTTATTGATAGAATTGGAAAAGAAAGACTCCTAAGTACGATATTATTGTTGTAATTGGTTTCTAATGCCGTCTAAACCTCCCAAACGTGTTGGGAGACTCGACCCGGAGATAAAGTGTAGCCTCTCGCGGAGTGCCGCACTTATTTTCCTATTAGAAGTAAGCGGATATAAAATGGTACTACACGGAGCAATTTTTATTTCTAGATATGTTTTATATGCTTCATAGCTCTTCATTAAATATATGCTTCGTTAATGTAGTGTTAAGCATTTTTATGATGCTGAAAAAAGCATTTTAATTATTGATGTTAAAAAATTATTCAATTAGTTTGTATTATCACTGTCATATATGTTCAAGGAAATAAAAGTAATTTTGTGCCAGTTCTTTAAAAACTTTAAAAATACTTGCGTACAAAGTATACATGTCAGAAGTGAAACTTCATTGGCCAACTAATTTTTAATTCTTGTTTATATTTATACAAATCTATTCTATTTATATCTATAAAATTTATACATATAATTTATTGAAATCTCAAATGAAAATACCAATGCCACGTGTTTTTTGTCAATTTTAGAAATTACTAATTAAATTTTGTTTTTGTATTTAAAATTTAGAAAAGAGAAATAATTATATTTTGTATAAAATATTATGTTAAATGACGATTGTCAAATTAAAATGCCACATTTCATTTGTAAATATTAAAACTACCTAACCTTCAAATGAATTAGCATAAAAAACGCTGCACATCATCGTGACGATAATCACGCATTCGTAAAATCATCATCCGTAAAAATAGTTAGTAATAGTTAGTAGTTATAAATTGAAATAAAACTAACATTAGACGAATTATGCATTACCGTAAATAGATGATTTTCTAGATTAATTAAATATTTTTTAAATTATTTCAATTGTTAAAATACCTAATATCTAAATACTTTAACAAGGAACGTTATATACATACAGACACACACATGATAAGTATCATTTTTGAATTATTTCAATTTATGGTGTAAGGTTTGAGTTCACCGAACTTGTTATAAGAAATAGCATGTTTTAATTATTTAGAAGTATTTTAATAATGCTTTTTTTACAATATACTATCTAAAGCTTGCCATGCCGTACCTTAATCTTATATTAATTATACACTTAAATTTGTACCCGCAGACATTTCCGAATTGCAAGTGGTACAATGTGTTATTTTCCAATTCGATAAGCTTAATCGGAAATTACCTTAAATCAAGAAAGACAGTTGAACAACAATTTTAATATCTAGGTTAATGATATAAGCATCAGCTTTTAATATTCAAAGGCTTTTAGTAAACGTTTATAAACTAGGATCTTAGATCCTAAGGACGACACATATATATATATGTCGGAGGGCAGATATCTGTGAACGCTGGCGCCATCTATCGGCGTCGACAGAGTCAATGGTGGCAGTCCGGCGGGAATCACTCGACAGTTGTCGAGTAGCGCTCGATCGGAACAGTCAACTGTTGAAACTGTCGCGTTCCTAGCTATTAGTGTTAATGAGTTTGTGTAAATTGATATCGGGAACATTAAGTGATTGAACATTATAAACCGAGTTAATTAATACAGTGTTTGATTGCACCAACAATACCCATGAACGCCCACAGAATAAGAAATTAAATAATGGATCTAATTAATAACGATGTCGGCGGAGAACCCTACGCCCCTGTGTTT